>APFE030975701.1:14247-189828 GCA_000404065.3 Pinus taeda
ACCATTCAAGGAAGGCACCATGAAGTTGATGATTGGGTGTCATGCTGGATCTGTCCATCCATCAGAAACAATGCTAACCCCAGATGTTGGGCATGATGCTACAATAGGCTCAAGCATTTTTTGCACCTCTTTTTTTTTCATTCGTCAACAATGTGGTTCTAAGCTTCTCTGAACCAGGAGGCACATACCACGATGGAGACTCGTGAGTTAGAGCTAGACACATCTCAATAAATAAAAGTGAGCGTGCAACATTACATGATATGAAGTTTTGATAGAAAAAGAAGGCAATGGTGAGATCAAGCTCTTCCCGTTTCTCTTTTTGAAAAATCTTGTCCATTGGACCAAGTGTAATTGCTCTTCTTTTTGCTGCTTGTCCCCCAATAGAACTCTCAAATGGAAATTTGGTGGTGCCTTTCCTCAAAAATGGAAGGGGGTCTTCATTCTTGGTTTTTCTTGATTTTGCAACCACATTTTCCATACCAACAATGAACTCTTTTTCCATTTCTTTTCTCTTTTGTAAATGAACAACTTTACAAGCTCCAATTCCACAACTTGGTAAAGCCAACAAATGGCCTTTCACACGGTAATATGTGCTTTTGAAAGAAATGTGTCAAAAGTTGCATCTCCATTGCGCATTGCCTCCTCCCTTCCCCTTGTTGCTTGCCCCATCCTCTCTTGTGACATATTTCCACAAGGGATATTTCTCAATGTTGTCTTTAGGTCCTCCTCTTCCCTCAACATTACTTGCAACAGACTCTGATGATATTGGGGAGGAGGGGCATCTCCAATGGAGACATTCTTCCCCTTCCTTTGCCCCCTAACTGCTGCCCTTGATTGAGCCATGAATACTGTAAAAAAAATAAACAAAACATGCATAAATTTGTAAAAAAAAATCATATACAAACTGCTGTAATAGAAATGCAAAAAATAGAGATGAAATGCACTTACCTAGTGCTTGAATTTCCTTGCCGAACGCTCCACACCCTTAGCTCCTTGCTCCAAACCCTTAGCTCCTTGCCCACAGCTCAATGTATGCAAAACTGAAAGAGAGAAATGGTAAAACAATGAAAGAACAGTGTCTTTTTTATGCCCACAGGTTTCCTTTTTTGGGGATTCGAATCACAAAATCGGGACACGTTGTGTCCTAACGGGACACGTACGGGATTCGTACGTGTCCCGTTAGGACACGACATGTCCCTTTCTGGGATTCGAATCCCCAACGAATCGTGTCTGATTCTTGGGATTCGGACACGTGGCCTCTTTTCAGCGAATCCGGTTTCTTAGGTACCCACTATTAGGATTAATTATGGATTGATTGATGATCAGTCATGGTGGCATATAAACTCTTGCTTGAGAACATCTTATCATTAGGTTTCATTGACTGTACAACAATATAGTCATTTTCACTACTTTTGATGATTATTTTGATTGACTATGGTAATAGTCTCTTCGTAACTTTTTTGATGGAAGCCTTCCTTGCTTCCTTTCCACACACGCATGCTTTATGATGGAAAGACCATATTGTCACATGTGTTGTTTGGAATAGATCTTGAGTTTTTTGATCCATCGGCACATGCTTAAATCTCTTGTTGTGCTTGCTTGAAGCATTCTTGTCGATCCATGATGCTCTTGCCTTTAGTTATATTCGTCGCATCACTTTCAACTTTAGCATGCTTTTGCCGTCATCTTTTTCATTTCTTGCAGATTGCTTCTTAATAACATTTCTTTCAACATTTGTGCATATGCATCTTTAAAATTGTATTTTCTTTGTTGATTTGAAAGGGGCTCATGTGAAATTGTTTTGAAGGTTACAATTCTAAAGCAGGACTCTCTCTTCAAACTTGTGTTTGCTTCTCTGATTTTGAAGAGGTTTGTGTGAAGGTGTTTGGAAGGTATACTTCTATAGATGTGATCTTGATTGAGAGACTGTTAACACTTCATCATGGTTAGAATGTTGTCAATATTCTTCAAACTTGTGTTTGCTTCTCTAGTTTTGGAAGGTGTTTGGAGGGTTATACTTCCATAGTTGTGCTCTTGATTAAGAGGTTGTTAACACTTCATCATGGTTAAAATGTTGTCAATATTGGTCACCATTGTATGTAATAGTTAACCTAAGATTCATTGATGTTCATTTGTAGTGCTCTTGTATTTAAGACATCTTTCCCACATTGTTGACAAATGCCAATATGTGAATTTGCATACTCTTCTTGGGATGAAACAAGTTGTCATTAAAGGGGGATAATAGTAATGCCCCTTCCTTACCCCCAAGTTAAGCTTAAGGGGTAATGTTGGTTGATAAACTTGGCTCGGGTTAGTGTCACTAACATCATCATCATCATCATCATCATAATATTATCTAATAATAATAAGCATAATATTTTTTTCTTTTTCTTTTTCCAAGAAAACCTCGCGAGATCCCCACCTCTTCCCCTAAATATCAATCCGAATAGAGAACATATCAACTACCAACCATAATAGTATTTGGTAACGTTGAGGGACTCGACTAAATTTATATTTGTGACGTACGTCCTCCTCTTTGGTAAATGCCTTGGGCAGATGGTTCAATTGATTGAACTAACCCCTTGGGGTTTATATATATATATATATATATATATATATTTGGGGTCTAGGCCAGTGGGTTACTGAATCAATTTGAATTGATATGTTTTAAGATATAGATTGTTTAGAAGTCACAATTTCAAGTTTTGTAGAGTCTCTTGGCTAGGAGTACATGTTGTCCTTTGATGACATTTTCCTTGGGTGCCATTCACGAAATATGAGGAAGCGCCTAAAGGGTTTCCCCAAGGGAATTTTCCATGATATATATATATATATATCCTATGAAGAAATATCTTTATATTCCATATGAGGAATATACATGTTTTGGTCCTCAAGGGACTCTTAGGAATATGGCTTGAAGCCATTACAATGATACACTCATGAGATCAACATGTCACATGCGGGAAGTGAACCCAAGTGGGGAGGATAACAACATTTCTCCCAACCATCAAAGCTACATCCAATTCACACAAACACACACAGACACACACACACACACTAGTTTTTTACCAAGTTACAAAGCCTAGGGGGACTCTCGAGTGCTTTGCTTCATTTCGAGGATGGTACCTAGGGTAAACCCTAGAATCTTCAGGGCACAAAATAGGTCAACAACAAGGCTCAGAGCCATTTCAACAATATACTCAATATGAGCTCAACACATCACTCGTAGGAATTGAACCTAGGTGGGGAGGATAAAAATCATCCCTCCCACCCACCTAAGATAAACCCAATTGACACATGCACAAGCACACAAACATTTAGGGTGTGACTGAAAGGTAACAACCCATTTCTGTATTGTATTATATATTGGGCCTTGTGGCCTTCGTATTAGTCACTACGAACATTGTGCTTATTCTATTTTATTTTGTGAATTATAGTTCTTGTGGATACCCACTAGGCACTTCCCCATTTCGAGAATGGTACCTAGGGTAATCTAGATTTTGCAGAAGCTTAAGGCTTTGGTAACACATTCCTCAAGGTCAGTATAACAATATACTCAATACGAGCTCAACATGTCACTTGTGGAGATTGAACCTGCACAAGGAGGATAACACTCCCTTCTCACAACTGCTTGGGCTAGGCCGCCTAGACCCATTTGACAATTGTGCTTATTTTATATTTTCTTTCCAAAGCATATAAAATGACATGTTTTCTGATGTGTGGAGTTAAAAGTATTAAGATCCTAATTTGAACACATAAAATCCAACATAAATATATTTATTATTATATTATACAATAATAATTTTATCAAAATATAATATTATACAGTAATATATATTTAGGGCTGTGACTGAAAGGTTATGATTCTTTTCCATATTTTATTATATACTGGGCCTTGTGCCCTTTGTATTATTCACCTTGGCCATTGTGTTTATTGTATATTCGATTTTGAGAGCACATCTTGTGTCCTTCATTGTGTTGTGTGGAGTTAATGTTTTTAAATTATAATTACAGACCCCAACACTAAAATCTATTAAATCTAAACTTCACTGACACTATTCATCCATTTACAAGATGGAAACTTGCATGTATTGATGCCTTATAGGTAATTCCACCCATTTTACCATTTTTTTTCATCTTGGGACTTTTAATTTTTTTTTGGTCGCCACCCAAGGAATTATTGCCTTATTAGTTGGTGAAGACAATAATTCCTTGGCAACATACAATGGGCAGAAATAAACTATCTTTTATATTTAAAAATGTATTGCAAAACAAAATAGAACATATGTGTTGTCTGAATTCGATAAACAATGCCGTGATGAAAACCAAGAAAAAATAAAACCAATGAGTAGCTAATGCCTTACATCCTTTGTATAAGAATATACACTATATGTAGTATTTGTTCTCCGTTACATATATATATCTTTTATATGAGTAAAGTATGACTTTGGTTTAGTTTTTAACCAACAGAGGAAGAACTTCAAAGTTTTAGAAGGCTAAGAAAAATTTTGAAACAAACAACACATCAAGGAAAAAAGGAGTTTGGAAGAGAAAAAGGTGATCATTGGAACAATAGAACACAATTAAAATCTCAATGGGAATAATGAAGAAGCAGTAAATGAAGTACTTCAAGGAAAAAGATAATTTCAAAAAAGAACAACTTTGAAACAAAGAGAAAATACAGAAAAATAATTTTTTGAAACAAAAATGCTGTCAACTGTTAAGATCCATAAGAGAGAGAGTGAAAGATCAAATGAAACCACCAACACACCCTAAAACCTCCAATAAATGGAGAAAACAGAAGCACTAGGGCAACACACTACTTAGAGAGAAAAGATGCCCTAGCAAAATTGTGTTAGAGAGAGAAATATGTGATAATTGCCATTACAACCTCAGAACAATAGTGCTAATGCTGATCATTAGTGTGCTAGAGAGAGAATAACCAGTTACAAGAGAGAAATCAACCCATGAATAAGGGAGAACTCCAAAGATGTGGGTGCCCTTATGTGAATTTTTCAGTATTGCAGCAATTGGAGAATATTTTTTTAACTGAATATTATTATGTGGAGTTTATTTGCTGTTACGGAAAACAATGAATAAAATCACCACTACAATTTTCACCAAAAATAAAATGCACTGCAGAAATAAAACTGGAACCGAGAAAAATAAAGTACACACACAAAATAAATTGACACAGTTATTTTTGGACAAATTTCCCCGGAAAAACCCAATGTGGGAAAACCGGTGCAACAGATGAGGGTTTTATTATTCTTATTTAGTAACAAAATTTGAGTACAATGTTTGGATGCCAAATTGACAATCCTCTCCTGAGAAATCACCGGCAAAATATTTGAGAGGATTTTCTCGCTCTCTCTCCGCAAGCAATCCTGGCCTAATCTTACCCCACAATCAACTCCCAAACTGCCTCTATGTCAACCTCTATGTAGACACTGTGTAGGCTGAACTCACACTGCCTAGAATAGTTGTTATTTGCCTATGATGACTGTCTCTGCCATTGAGAAGGATTTGTTGGTCCTTTGGAAGAATTTTCCCAACATTCAACTCTTGAATCGATCTCTCCTCTTGTCAAATCAAACTGCCTCCTTGAGGCTCTACGTGCATCCTCTCTGTGGAATACTCGACCTTTCTCAACTGACTCTTCTGGCACTGGAAAAATCCACCAGAATCACTCAGCTGTTGCTCCTAATTCTCTGCTACTTGATCTCTGGCTCGAATTCTTCCTGACACTGAATCTTTTCTCTTTGGGAAATTCAATCTACCTAGATCTCCCTCTTACTCTAGGTATCTATCTCCATCACAACGCCCTGCTCTTATAATCTCTTGTTGGTGAACTAACTGCCATGATTAGATCCCCATAAACGACTAAGATCATATCAAACTCAATCCGTGTGAGTTTCTAGAGCATTTTCACTTTTCTCAATTAATTCCCTTTAATTAATTAATTTCCCTAATTTAGACTTAGGCTTTTCTTAATTATTGATCAATTAATTTGATTGAGCTATCTTTAGGTACTTTCTCCCAAAACCTTTTCTGGGTTTTGGAGATCTTGTGTTTCTTAGCCTCTCTTACCAAAGTCGAGACTAAGACACCTGTCTGATGCTATAAAAACTAAGGCTCCCTCTTAGCGACGAAGGTGTTCTCTCCCATAACATCTTCTCCCTTGCTGCTGATCTCTGTCAATTGTGAAAACCTGCCACTGCCCACCAAGCCACTGCGCATACTTTGATTCATCTGCCACTCTGTACTTGAACCATGCTGCATCGGCGTTGCTGTTGACACTACAGTGTACTACCCTATATTGCTACCAACACTACTCTGTGCTGCAATTGATCTCATGCTGCTACTGCTCCTGCAACTACTGCAACTGAGAACCAACTTCGAATCAACTGTGTCATTGTAGTGGCTCTGCAATTATCTCTTGAGTCTTTGACTGCAACTATTCTCTGCATTGTCTACTGAGTGTTTTTTTGCGCCTTGACTAGTTCTGCGCCCCTTAATAATTGACTGCAACTAGTCTCTGCAACTGTCCACTCAAGATCTGACTGCAACTAGTCTCTGCAACTGTCCACTCAAGATTTCACTGCACCATACTGACACTAATCCATTTGCTACTGAAACTGCGGGCCCTTGTGTTGAGAAATCTAGGGCAGCGAGATTAGGTGATTTCTCTTCCTTTGATAACTACTTGTGATGTTCTTTTTCTTAAGTTGATGTACTTGTTATTAGCGTTTTCTTTTACTTGATTATAATTATGTTCCTATCATCAAACAACTACCAAACTATGAAAATCAAAGAGACAAAAGGACACAAAATATAGGCTGCTGGCCAGGGCCAAAACCTTTTCTCTTGAGAGGAAGATCCACAAGAATTCTTCTCTTCTTATAGAATCTTCAAACGACGAATTCCAAAGACCTAAGTGTTGAAGAATGTAACTAGGTTCGATCTTCATAATTGTACTTAAGTCAAAATGTAATATATTTGTCAAAAGAAAGAAAAATAATTTTATTATTAATTGAATTGACTTGTTAAAGCATGGGTTTCATGTTTGGGTCAATTGTCTTAGGTCAAGCCTCCATTGTAGGCTTTAGGTTGTAGTCAAAATCAATTTTTGTTTGGTCAAAGACTCCTCCATCAAAGCCTCCTTGTTGTTAGCCTAAAAAAGAATCATCACCAAGTCGACTTCCCTCAATGAACCCAGGTCGGCCTAACCTTATAAAGACACTTCTTTTCCTAAACTCATGTTAGCCTAACCTTATAAAGACACTTTTCTTCTTGAACTCATGTCGACTCATTTATGATGGAAAAACAACTATATCTATAAGTGTTGGGTCAATTTACTATGTAAACTAACACAAGTATTTAATTATCAATCCGGGCTTGTAAGCTTGGAAGCATGTCCAAATTATATGGATTTCAGTTGTAGTCAATTTTAGAAGATGAGATATAAAGATTGAAAGAAATGCATATTACAAATATAAAATCTAATTAAGTAATTCCTGATTCACTTATGTAATATGTTAACTTAGGAGAACTAGGTTGTCCTTCCCTACAATACTACTTTCATGAAGAGAAATTAAACACCTGATTAACAACAGTTTATGATGCGTAAAGAGTAAAAGAAAAGGCTCCTAACCGAGGAGGTCCATGTTGTCTTTCTTCACAATTTCATTCATCATTGTTACCATTGTATTTAAGACTAGGAATTCAGAAAAGAAAAATGAAATGGATTTTAGTTTTTGTTCTTATATCAGATAGAAGGAGAGTTTAACTTAAACACTGGTTTGTCCCTTCATATGCAGATTAAAACTAAACTAAGATTCATCAGCAAACATAATAAATCCGCATTCATCTAATTAACTGAACAAATATGAAGCAAAACTAGTTTATGAAAATTAAGCTAAATTAATCATGAAGTGTACTTAGCTTGGTGTGGAGTCCCTCCACCCTTGTTTTGCACACTTAAAGAAATTACCAGCTACTGCAAACTCAGTCAATCATCCACAACATTGAACAGCAAAAAGAAGATAGAACTAGTTCTTCAAATTAACTCACAATATTAAGAAGTCTCAATATGAAATTATACAAATTCTCCATGTTCATGCCTTCAATGTTTTTGGCTTAAATAGAGAAATATGAAACAAATTTAACTAAAATGTCTCTAACAACTATGTCTATCCTTATCCTATCTATCCAGGTCAATCTCATCCATCCAATCACTCAAAATCTGGAAAATTCCATAAAATCCTAAATGTGGCCTATTTTCTAGGGATTTTCTAAATGACTGGTCCTATTTGATCAGCGTTGACCGGGTCTGTTTACACCCGGTTTGATTAAACCAATAGGTACACGTCCATTCTTAGTTCCCAAACTTTCTAGAAATGTACTCAGTTCGTGCCCAGGTGTCTTGCAAGTATGACACTAATGAAGCCATTACAAGAATTTTAGTCCTGTCCAAAAATGCATTTAAAATCCAATTTTGTAAAAACATCTAAAAATTGCAAAACGTAATTTATATAATTGGATATGCATAAATTGGTCAAAATAGGGTGTATATGGATGGTAAATAGATGGATAACATGGAAATTAAGTGTATTTAATTAAGCAAAATTGGATAAAAAATGAGGGCCAACATGTCTCATTTGCTGATGTACAAGCATGTTCTCATGTTTGTTTCTTTCTCTTGGACCTTCTGAGCTATGATGTAGACACTATACCTGATCCAGATGCCTCTGCTGTGTTGCTTGCAGTGGACAGTCAATTCTTTTGTACTGTTCTCCCTTGTAGATTGTAGCCATGAGTTTTTGTCTTTCATACTTGTTCTTCCATGAGTTTTTGTCTTTAAGCCACCTGAAAGCTTGCAAAGAAAGAAGATTATTTTTGTTTTTAGTTTTCCAACTTTTTCATTTAGCTTTTCATTTTTCTTGATCAATTTTGCATTGTTTTTCTTGTATGTCTTGTTTTCTTTCTTCAAATGCCTCTCTAGAATTTTGCGTATTTCCAATTGATCTGTTAACTCTTTTATTTTGCTAAGGTGTAGCTCTTTCTTTTTTTCTCTTGTGTCTTTAGCAAATGAAGTGGCTTCAACATTATCAAAGTATGAATCTCTCTCCAATGTCTTTTCATAGTCTTCTTTTTGCAATTTGTCAATGATTTTATCAACTTGTTTTTCTGTGAAAGGTGTTTCAACAATTTGTACTTCAGGGTTTTTCTTTTTACTACTTGTTTCTCCGGGACTTTTTCTCTTATGCTTTTTGGGAATGGATAGGAAAGATGTTTCTTTCTCAACCATGATAGTATTTTGTTGTTTTTTGGACCTTGTCCTTGGATAAAGATGTGAGTTCATTATGCTTCTTGTTTCATGAACTGATTTAAACTTCTCCTCTATGATTTGTTCTTCAAAATGATGTTGAACTAAAAACTGTTTCCACGCTACACTTTTGGCTTTCATTTGATACTCTACAAGAATTTTGATTAGTCCCTGGTGGTAGATTTGTGCTTCCATGGGTTTAGTTTCATTCCTCATATTTTCTATCATTTTAATCAAATTTTTAGAGAAGTATGGCAAATTGACTTTCACTTCTCTTTTGATATGCTGGAGCAATTTGATATGATAAAGATGCACCACACTGTGCCTAATGTCACATGTGAAAAATCTATGAATAATTAACACCAACTCTGCCCATGGCTCATTAAACCATTTCTTCGGAATGCCTTGGTTTTATCAAATGATCCATTCCTATTTTTTTCCAAAAAGGAAGTCCATCCCTTATCTTTAAAGTGCAAGCCCTTATGATACCGTTCCCTTAACAGTGGTAGATCTAAGGCCTGAGAAATGGATTCTGAACTTAATGGGATAACTACGTTTTCCACCATGATGTGATCTTGTGCATAATTGTTTATGAACTCTTTGGTGATGCTCTCATTGTGTCTGTTAAACTTTTGGAGGAAGCCCATTAGACCAGCCTGATCAAATTTTTCTATGGTCTCTTTTTTCCAATGCTCAATCTAGAAATATTTTGGTTCTACCCTGATAGCCATATGCTTTGAAAACCAATTTATGTAACCTTGCACTATCAACATTCTCATTTTGAAAATAGAAAATTATGCACACATATAGATCTTTGTTGACTTATTCATGCGTTATGGTGATAAGGCTTACCTCTTCTCTGATGCTCTTCACAAAGAAATGAAATCAATCTTCTTCAATCCTCTTGTTCTGCTGCAAAAAGGTTCACTGTTCTTTAAAACCCATATAAAAAACATTGCTCTCTGTGTACAAAGACTATAAAAACATTTTGACCATGTTTCTATTGCTCCTTAATTCAAAATTCAATTTTTGTTTTTGCCAAAATTTATGGAAAATCCCTTCTCTGTTTCGAAAATTCTCACTGTGCACATGGATGGAACAAATTTGCCACTGTATCTATATGAAAATAGGGAAAAATTATGCTCCCTGTATGTATAAAAATAGGAAAAATTATGCTCTTTGTATGTATCAAAATAAAAAATTCTGTGTTTTCACATACAACCATGCATGAGGGAATTGCTCTATTACTTGATCTGGAAGTGATTTTGTGGATATTTCTGAGATAACTTGAGTTCCTGTGTTAGACAACGTCATTTCAATCAGAAATCTCCTTCGATATTTCCAAAGATTCATTCATGAAATCAATGGCAAACACGTTTTTAATGGTGGCAAACAATCAGGTTTTTCAATTGAAGTTTAACTCCTTTTTAACTTGACGTATTTCAAAACTTAACACAAGTTCCTTCCCTTGAAATTCGTTCAACAGTTTATGGCAATCTGGAGGCGATCTCTTACCTTTTTTTGAGGGATTTTTGGAGTCTATTGGAACGCTCAATCAATCTAAACGCTGAGAAAATCTTGGTCCTCTATCTTCTCAAAAATTTGATGTCTTTTTTCTTCTACGACTGCCTATATATTTTATGTTTCTTCCTCTGTTCAGGGTTCTTGCTTTATGCAACCCTCTCTTTTCCTTGTTTGTGTTTTTCTACTTATTTCTCCTTACGAGGGCGCTGTATGCGTGTGCATGAATGCACAACGTTCTGCACCTCTACCTGAGCAAAATTTTGGCTATGATGGTGGAGGAAACGTTTAACACAGAGCTTGGTTTTCATTTACACAATGAGCAATAGCAGTGGTTTACATAGTGTTTGAAAGCATTTGTTTGAAGGCGTTTGACCGTTTCACCATTCCAGCACACACTTTGACTTGCGTACTTTTGGCTGCTCATGTGTCCATTTGAGAACGTTTCTCTTTGTCCTTTCTTCCACAGTGTATATGTCTGTTTTATTACTGTAATTCCTCATCACCCACGTTGTTAGAAAACTCATTTTTCGTTCATGCCTTAACTTTCCATTGTATGCCCATTTAATCATTTGGTTGTTCCATCTGTTTTTGAAATGATATATATAATTATATATTTATATATATATATATATATATATATATTGCGTCTTTTTCATTGTTTATAGTTTTGTCTTCATACATATTTGTAATGATATATATACCATTTTTGGCATAATATATATGTGCGCCTTCAACTTTTGTCATGATTTCTTATATGCACATTTTTTAATGATATATATATTTTGATTTTGAAATGGCCATTGAATATGTCATTTTGAAATAAAAAACTTTTGCTAATGATACTAACCTTTGTGGTTTGTATAGGCAACAAAAAAATTTCTTAAGGGCAAAAATAGTTCTTAATTTTGGATCAAAATGCTTATAGGGTAATGTAGGGACATATGGATTAATGTAGGTTAAATGAAAGGTATGGTAGGATATAGGTAAAATGTAATGGAATGCATATCAAGCATTAAATTAGTCTTAACAACTTCTGGATTAAAAAAAAAAAAAATCGAAATTTTAAGAGCAAATTTTTCACTTACTGTACTTGTACTCCCACAAAATATTTGATGTCAATGATGTCTTTCGGTCAAATGATGGTCGACAATGTCTTTATTATCATAACGATGGGTCTTCTAGGATATATTGAAATGTAGAGACTTATTTCTGCTTCATGTTTTCGCATCTGACATTGATTTAAGGTCTTTGAATGTTGATGTTGTTTAGGTCTCTTCTGCAGTTTGTAATTGATGCTTCAGGTCCCTTCTGACATGTATTTTTCAACAATATTTTACATTGCTTCTGTCATATAATACAGGTCCCTTCTGCATAATGATATCTTAGGTTTCTTTTGCACAATATTTTCAATGATATATCAGGTCCCTTCTGACATGTAATTCAGGGTCCATCTGCAATTCAGGTGTTCAAACTATTTGCATAGTTTTATTACAAACTTCCCATTTTCTTATGTTAAGACTTATTCTCAAGCCTTGCATTTCTTGGAGGATAATTTTTGCAAAATCAAACACAAGTAAGAGTAAAACAATGTAAAGAATTCATATAGGCCAAACAAGTTGGTTTTCCGATATGAATTCGAGTTTGTATTGTGCTAGTTTCCTAGATTCTCACAACGAATTTTTTTTTGTTTTGTTTTTTGTTTTCTCTGGGTGGAAGTGGTATAATGATGTAGGGAGGTATTGAAAGCTTATGAAAGTATCATAGGTTGAAATCATGATTTGGATTTCAAGATGATAGATCTGAATGATTGTGAAGCTTAACATACAACATGGTAGATGAATGAAATCATGAACAATATGGCCTATGAAAGTCTTCTTTGGCAATGGATGTGACTTGACATGGTACAAAACTTGACTTCTTTTTCTGATTATTAGCTTAATGTCTTTTTCCTCGATCTTGATTATGTTGTAGGGTTGTTGGTGTTGTTGGTCGGCTACTGAAAGCAAGTTTCAAGAGTTTCAACATTAGGTGAATCCACTTTATTTTTACTTGAATATTTTCATTTCATATTCATAGATATGAATATTTAAAGATTGACTTTGAAAATTTTTTCGTCCATGGAGTTAACTCCTTAAATCTTCCCGAGACCTGCAAAAACATAGCATTTCCCTGCAATACAATATTAGATGATGGAGGAAGATAAGTGTACATCGTCCCTTCTTCCAAGAAATATGTAAAATAATTACAAGCAATGCTTGAAAAACAAGTCCAATGATGATATACAAAGAAAATGTATTTTGTTTACCCCTTGAGGAATGGTGGCCAACCTAGACCTTCTAGCAGTATTTTTGTTCACAAAATCTTTGTTTTATGTCCAATTAGAGTGATTCCAAAGCCAAGTTAAGTGAATTCATATGACTACTTCAAGTATAAACAGGTTTTCAAAATGATTTGAAATGATATGCTAAAAATGTTTTATCTGGGTGGAGGTGGTATAATGATGTAAGGAGGTATGGAAAGCTTATGAAAGTATCATAGGTTGAAATCATGATTTGGATTTCAACATGATAGATCTGAATGATTGTGAAGCTTAACATACAATATGGTAGATGAATGAAATTATGAACAATATGGCTTATGAAAGTCTTCTTTGGCAATGGATGTGACTTGACATGGTACAAAACTTGACTTTTTCTTTTGATTATTAGCTTCATGCCTTTTTCCTCGATCTTGATTCATGTTGTAGGGTTGTTGGTGTTGTTGGTTGGTTACTGAAAGCAAGTTTTAAGAGTTTCAACATCCGGTTAATTTCACTTTATTTTTACTTGAATATTTTCATTTCATATTCATAGATATGAATCCTTAAAGATTGACTTTGAAAAGTTTTTCGTCCATAGAGTTGACTCCTTAAATCTTCCCGAGACTTGCAAAAACATAGCATTTCCCTGCAATACAATATTAGATGATGGAGGAAGAGAGGTGTACAGTCTCTCTTCTTCCAAGAAATATGTAAAATAATTACAAGTAATGCTTGAAAAACAAGTCCAATAATGATATACAAAGAAAATGTATTTGTTTACCCTTTGAGGAATGGTGGCCAACCTAGACCTCCTAGCAGTATTTTGTTCACAAAATCTTTGTTTTATGTCCAATTAGAGTGATTCCAAAACCAAGTTCAAATGAATTCATATGACTACTTCCAGTATAAATATGTTTTCAAAATGATTTGAAATGATATGCTAAAAATGATGAAGAGTACCTTGTTTGATAGAGTTGCTTGTGAATTTTCGACTAGACCAACAATCACTATTTGGAGTGTAACGTTTTCGTTAATGATTGGATCGATATGATTCCATTTGGAGATTAAAGTAGATTCATTTTTGTCTATCCAGTAGAAACATGTTTTTAAAATCCTTAGGTTTGATATGATAAAATTGCTGATGAACAGACCTATGAGACAAAGTTTTTCTATGCTGATTTGAAGACATGCAGTCACTAAATGTGGCATAACTTTTTCATTTGACTTTCAAATGGGATGATTCAAATTGTGTCTTAAACTAGACTTGAATATCTCTCTCCCATATAAACAGGTTTTGAAAATAAGATGATTTGATATGTCAAATATGTCAATGAACAGTGAAGACCTAGAATTGTCACTATGTAGATTTTTCGGAAAATAGTTAGTATTTCAAGAATAACTTTTTCATATGATACTCGATTGAGGTGATTCAAATTGATTTGGAAACTAGATTGCAAAGACTATATTCCTTATGAATATCAGGTAAAAATGTTTCCATTAAACATCTCAAATATAGGCTGTAATAACTTTGTCTTCAAAATTTCTCTTGAGATCTAGTGTTTATTTTTACTGTCTTTTTCATTTGTGATCCAAATTGAAAAATAGGTTTAAAAACTAGTTTTCAAGATATTATTTATTGCATTTTGCCATAAAATCCTTCCAAATGAGTATTGAACAACGATGTGAAATTTTATTCATGAGAAAAAGTTTTATTGTGAAATCATTCTACCTATTTATTTATTTATGTTATTTTATCCTACCCTATTGTAGAAAAATAAGTCATGTCTCAAGTATAAGAGAATTTCCAATGCATCCATTTGCGTAACAAGATCATAACTAGACTGACATCCAAGTTTGAAAAATATACCTTAATGAATACTTGCACTTGAAAAATTAGTTGATGATAAAGGTTTGATGCTAAAGGATGTTGAAAAATAGAGTGGTATTGTGGCCTAATGACTAGTTGAAACCAAGTTTGAATATGATTTTTAAATTTTTGATTTTGCTCAGCTATCATAGCACAAAGTTCATCTTGTGGAACTTGTTCAAAATCATGAATGCACAAGGGATTTTCTATAAATTCTTCAATTTCTAGCTCTATTGTTTGAACTTCATTGCATGTGATCCATAACTCATTTATCTCCTTACAAAGATAACTAGAAGAAGCTTATAGGTTCTCTTCTTGTGGATCCTCTTGATGTATACTTTGTTGCTCTTCTATCATTTGAAATGAAGATTCATCTCTAGTGACCATTTTAAATTGTGGACAAGGATTTGAGAATAGCCTTGTGGTGGCATACCCTCATTTTCTAAATGACTTCCTTAACATCATGTTTTGTAGATCTTTGTTTTTTAAATGGATTTTGTAGTTAGTGAGTTTTTATTAGTGGTTGGGAGTTTTGTTTTGGGGATTTACCTTTCTAATTTCTATGTCTAAGCATGAATAAAGGTAAAGAAAAATGTTTATTTATTTATTTTTTATTTTATTTTTATTTTTATTTTTTTTATTTTCATGTTTTTTTTTAAACAATTTTCTTAATTGACTATATTGAAGTATGTCTCACCGACAACGGACCAAAAATGTTGGGTCAATTTACTGTATAAACTAACACAAGTTTTTAATTATCAATTCGGGCTTGTAAACTTGGAAACATGTCCAAAATATATGGATTTCAGTTGTAGTCAAATTTAGATAAAATATAAAGATTGAAAGAAATGCATATTACAAATATAAAATTTAATTAAGTAATTCCTGATTCACTTATGTAATATGCGAGGGATGAGGCTCTTAACTTAGGAAATCCAGGTTGTCCTTCCCTACAATACTACTTTCATGAAGAGAAACTAAACACCTGATTAACAACAGTTTATGATGCATAAAGAGTAATAGAAGAGGCTCCTAACTGAAGAGGTCCATGTTGTCCTTCTTCACAATTTCATTCATCAATGTTACCATTGTATTTAACACTGGGAATTTAGAAAAGAAAAAAGGAAATGGATTTTAGTTTTTGTTCTTATATCAGATAAAATGAGAGTTTAAATTAAACACTGGTTTGTCTCTTCATATGCAGATTAGAAGTAAACCAAGATTCATTAGCAAACATGATAAATCCTTATTCATCTAATTAACTGAACAAATCTAAAGCAAAACTAGTTTATGAAAATTAAGCTAAATTAACCATGAAGTGTACTTAGCTTGGTGTGGGGGCCTTCCACCCTTGCCTTGCACACTTGAAGAAATTACCAGTTACTGCAAACTCAGTCAATCATCCACAACATTGAACAACAAAAAGAAGATAGAATTGGTTCCTCAAATTAACTCACAATATTCAGAAGTCTTGTTAAACACACATGGGCAGCAACATAATTTCTGGAACTCTTCCAAAACTGGCGAGAAGATGAAGTCTTCTACTAGAGGAAGTGTTCTCAATTTTGTTCCTGGAATTCTTCTGAAATTAGCAAGAAGTTGAAGTCTTCTGCTAGAAGGGTCCCAGATTACCAACTGAAGGCATGCTCAGGGGCATCATTGTCTCTGGCTACAACTTTGAAACTGGTGTGGCAGGTTGTGGCTCAGTCTCGCTTGATGTGGCTTTAAAGCTTGTAGATGACCATCATTTCCCCCCTATCAGATACAAGGTGAGATGATGGAGAAAAATCAACTGCAAGACTGTTCAATACTCTGGAACAAGTTCGGATATATGACTGAAATATCTTCTTGGCTATTGATGCCCATTACCAAGAAGCGATCCATCCAAGATGAATCTTTGTTCTTGCAAGACGTTTGTTTCTGAAGCATCTGTGTGAAGAATCACTGGTTTTATGACAATGCTTACATGGATGAAGATCAAAACATTGATCTTTCAAATGGTCAATTGGTTATAGTGTTGGCATTTCACAATTTTTTGTTGTTGTTGTGGAAGAGGAGTAGAATCTGGAACAGCTGGAGGTGAATTGTCATGAAGGAATCCAACGCTTTGAAACTGAATGGGCTTTGAGTAGTCTAGAATATGAAAGGACAAGTCCTTCTCATATCCAAAACCAGTTCTGTGCTTGTTGTGGACAAGCTGTTCCCAAGGTCTGATGATGGGCTTGGGAAGTGCAGACTGAGTTTCTGCATCTGCATGTACAACAACTGCTTTATTGGGTACTAAATCTGAACCAACTGTAACATTATTGATTTGCTTCTGATGGGTTGCAGTCTCAATGTTCTGAACAGAAACATGTTCAGAATGACTCCTCTATTTTAATTCTTCTTGCTGTCGCTGAGATTCGAGCTGCAAAAAATCAATTTTCTCTTGTGCATTTTGTAGACAGACCTGAATGTCTGTGAGAGAAACTTTGTTGATTTTTAATGTATCATGAGTGGTAGACAATATCAAAGTTTTGAGAAACTCAATACTTCATTGATTCTGGCCATTTTTTCTTCGATGTCAGGATTACACCTTAAAAAACTGAACAAAACTACTACTCAATGCAGGAAAGTAATATTACTCATAGTACACAACAATATCCTTTATAAATGTGCAACAAATGATCAGTGTGCAACCAACAAGCACCAATTACAATCCATTACATAAAAATGACCAACACTATGTTCTGACAATACAATCGACTGAACTTTCCTCCACAAAAGACTACTTTTATTTGTCAAAACAATCATTGCCTTTATATAGCCCACCAAACTCTTATGCAGCAGTCGAAGTAACAAGGAATCAATGCATATATATATATAGATTGTGTTTGTATCTCTTCAACCTCCAAATCTACAGGTTGCTTGTATTTTGCATGACACACAAGCACCACAAAATTTTGTTAATTGGAAATACTGCAAGTATACAAACTTTGAGCCTTCTGCAATGTCTTGAAGCATACCTGGAAGCAGCTTAAGTATTCATTCAACACTATAATTCTTTCTTTCCCAAAATTTGCAAGGAGCCAACAAACTAGACAATGCAAATTTATTGAAATTTTTTATATCTCAACACCTGCTGCAAACAAAAATGCCAAAGTACAGTATGTGTTCCTACTGGAAAATCCTTTTATATGTTGACTTCACTCTTTGAATGGCATAATTTTGTTCAAACTCAGAAAACCATACCATGTTAAATAGTGTATCAATGTAGCAATTAATTAAGTCATAGTTTCATTGACCATAGAAACATAATTTTGACCGGTAAAAGAACCAACAAATCAGTCACCTCGATTAGACTGTTCCTCTGGCCTATGAGGAATTTAGAAAAACAGAATCAGGTTGTAAAGATTGCTGTCCAGGTTCTTCTTGACAGTGAGAAGCGCCTTTGTGTTCAGATCTTTGAGCAACTAGGTTCTATTCAAGGCACTTGCTTTGTTGAGACTGCAAAGGGTGCTATTATGCAGCGTCTAAATTTTGCTGAGGCGATTGCATATAAGACAAAAAATATATTCAATTTGTTAAACACAATTAGCCATGAAATTTCCGCTAGAAAATGGTTGAATATTCGGATTTGGAGGCAATAAATAGTTTGTGAATAGTTACAGTATCTTTCAATCTTTTGCAAAAGGCATCTATATGCACATTCTCTGTATCATATCAGAGGTATATATCATCGGTATATATAAGCAGCGTATGGACAACGTATTCAACAGAGGCTTAATATACCAAAACAGAGGCGTATTCCACAAAGGCTTTATATACCAAAACAGAGGCGTATTCCACGCTCACCGCACCAGTCCAAAAATTGCATTGGAATCCCTGATTTGCAAAACCCTCACGTTCGAATTATACCCCAAAGAAGGGGGTAGTTCTTCCGGCTAGTCGCTGTAGAACTAGAAATTACTATTCAATTCTCGAGATAAGCCCGTGGAGCACTCATTCATGAAATCCGCCAAAAACACTGCATCCTCGCGGGACCTCTCCGGTATCGATCTCAGGACCTCCTTGGGCTGCAGCTCTTGCCGCTAATCGAACTCATGACCTTTCATGCAATGTATATTTTGACAAACCAAAAAGGCATCGAGGACCACGACACCTTCAGTCACAATACCTCCCGCTCCATGTTAACATGCTCATTAGAACAATAGTTGAATTCTAAAGTTCTGTCTTTGATATTAGATAACATTCTCTGTGTCTCCAGCCAAGCTTTCAGGGGAAGACGTCAGTCTTAATTCCCCAGAACCATGTACATACCCATCATCCTCATCTTCAGAGGAATTGATACCATAAACAACCCCATTAGCACCAGCTGCTTCAATATCTCCACGCTAACGTATATGCACAAACCCAGATTGGACTTTAAAGATGCAGGAGGCGCCACAGGGCTCGGTCTTGACACCTGTTCGAAGCTCGAGAGAAAACCAATAGATTGGTATCGATGGATTGTAGTTTACATTGATTTTTGGCAGAGAAAATGGGTTTATCTAAACTGTAGGATGCTCGGATAGTGGGTGGCCCTCGCGGCAAGCAAGCTTTGGTGCGATATGCATTTGTTACGCTCCCGCCACAGAGAGCTCAATGGGCTTTTCCACAAATAAACAATCAACTCGATTTAACAATTTTTGGAATTCAAAAACAGTGAAACTCAATAATATCTCAATAATATACTAGAACTGCGTTAACACTTCAATGTTCAAATCAACGGACCAGCGTTCAACTCAATCAATGGAGCAACGTTACAAATTTGGGCGTTTCTCAGTGGGAGCTGGGCATTCATCATAGAGATTTGATGCCAGGAGTTGGGCAGTCATCATAGAGATTCAATGCTCCAATTTTAGAAAACCGAGAGACGTTCGTTACACCCATACAAAAAACGTGCCAACAATGATAAGTCAGAGATGAGTTCTTGCTAGGGCAGAGATGGCAGGTCTGAGCAAGGAGCGTTTTTAGAAGGCGGGGTGAGAATGCAACGAATAGCTCTGAGTGAAAGTTAGGTTTGGTAGAGTAACGCCTATTGCGTTTTGACCAGTATGTAGATCGACAAAACGCACCATGAACGAGCTCACCCTCTGCGTTCTTAATGTAGGTATGCAGGGGACAAAGGAATGGTGAGGTTGAGAAACATTAACTATGTCTCGACAAATGCTTAGAAAGACACAAACCTACAAACTTTATTGAAACAAATAAGCACAAATTTACATATGCCACAACACAAAATGGCTCACACAAAATTGAGCGGGTTATGAACGTACCAACTCTGATACCATGTTAAACGCACATGGGCAGCAACATAATCTGAAAGATAAAACATGAGAATACATTTTTATTAACAAGTGATATACATTTATCGTACATATTGTGACCGTTGGGTTCCACATCCCAAGGTCTCTTGGACTCCCTTTTGTCTATTCGACTTCCACACTAACCCATTGAGGATTAGGTGTTCAACAAGTTTCAATATGAAATTATACAAATTCTCCATGTTCATGCCTTCAATGTTCTTAGCTTAAATAGAGAAATATGAAGCGAACTTAACTAAAATGTCTCTAACAGCTATGTCTATCGTTATCCTATCTATCCAGGTTGAGCTCATCTATCCAATCATTCAAAATCTAGAAAATCCTATAAAATCTTAAATTTGGCCTATTTCCTAGGGATTTTCTGAATGATTGGTCCTGTTTGACCAGCTTTGACCGGGTCTGTTTAAGTTCAGTTTGACCGAATCAATAGGTACACATCTATTCTTAGTTCCCAAGCTTTCTAAAAATGTGCTAAGTTCGTGCCTAGGTGTCTTGCAAGTATGACATCAATGAAGCCATTACGATAATTTTTAGTCCTGTCCAAAAATGCACTTAAAATCCAATTTTATAAAAACATCTAAAAATTGCAAAACTTAATTTATATATCTGGATATGCATAAATTAGTCAAAATAAGGTGTATATGGATGGTAAATGGATGGATAACATCGAAATTAAGTGTATTTAATTAAAGCAAATTAGATAAAAAAACGAGGGATGTTGGCCTTTGTTTTTGATTCAGTTTTGCTTAATTAAATATACTTAATTTCCATGTTATCCATCCATTTACCATCCATATACACCCTATTTTGACCAATTTATGCATATCTAGGTATATAAATTAAGTTTTGCAATTTTTAGATGTTTTTACAAAAAATGAATTTTAAGTGCATTTTTGGACAAGACTAAAAATTCCCGTAATGGCTTCATTGATGGCATACTTGCAGGACGTTTGGGCATGAACTGAGCATTAGAAAGTTTGGGAACTAAGAATGGATGTGTACCGATTGGTTCTGTCAAACCGAGCTTAAACAGACCCAGTCAAAGCTAGTCAAACAGGACCAGTTATTCAAGAAATCCCTAAGAAATATGCCAAATTTAGGATTTTATGGGATTTTCCAGATTTTGAGTGATTGGATGGATGAGTTCGACCTGGATAGACAGGATAATGATAGACATAGCTGTGAGAGACATTTTAGTTAAGTTTGTTTCATATTTCTCTATTTAAGCTTAAGAACATTGAAGGCATGAACATGTAGAATTTGTATAACTTCATTTTGAGATTTCTGAACTTTACGAGTTAATCAAAGAGACCGGTTCCATCTTCTTTTCTGCTGTTCTATATGGTGAATGATTGATTGAGTTTCAGTAGTTGAGAAGTACTTTCAGTGTGCGAGGCAAGGGTGGAGGGCCTCCATACCGAGCTAAGTGCACTTTGTGGTTAATTTAGTTGCAATTTCCTGAACTAGTTTTGTTTTATGTTTAATCAGTTAATTAGATGTATGATGATATGTTATGATTGCTGATGAATCTTATTCTTAACTCTAATTTGTATATGGAGGGTCAAATCAATGTTTAAGTTAAACTCTCCTTCTATCTGATAAGAGATTAGAAATTAGAATTCATCTTTATTGCTTTTAAGTGATTTTTTGAATATCCAGGTTTCTAACATTGGTATTAGATGATGAATGAATTTATAATGAAGAATAGCAAGGACCTCCTTAGTTAGGAGCTTCTTCTATTATTCTTTTATGTATCTTGAGCTATTGTTCATTAGTGGTTTTGATTTCTGTTCATGAAGTAGTATTGTAAAAGAAGGTCAATATGGTTCTCCTAAGTTAGGAGCCACTTCTCCTGCTTGTTACATATTGAATTAGAAATTATTTAGTTAAACTTTATCTCTGTAATATGCATTTCTAATTTAGGTTATAATTGCATTTTTTTCAGTTTCCATAACTTTGTCTTCTAAAACTGATTATAGTTGATATCCATATATTTTGGACATGCTTCTAAGTTCTACAAATCCGGATTGATATTTAAAATACTTGTGTTAGTTTATTCAATAAATTGACCCAAAATTTTTTGGCGTCGTTGCCGGGGAAGCATACTTCAATATAGTCAATTAAGAAGATAAAAACAAATTAAAATAAACAACAAAACATTAAAAAAACATTTTTTATTACTGTTATTCATGTTTAAATATAGAAATTAGAAAAATAGATCCCCAAAACAAAACCCCTAAAAAAAAAAAAAAACTCACTAACTACAAAATCCATTTGTAAACAAGATTTAAAAAAATGATGTTAAAGAAGTTATTTAGAAAATGATGGTATGCCACCACAAGGATCTTCTCAAATCCTTATCCACAATTTAGAATAGTCACTAGGGAAGAATCTTCATTTCAAAATATAGAAGAACAACAAAACATCCATAAAGAGGATCCACAAGAAGAGAACCTAGAAGCTTTTTATAGTTATGTTTGTAAGGAAATTAATGAATTATGGATCACATGCGATGAGGTTCAAACAATAAATCTAGAAATTCAAGAATATCTAGCATATGATCCCTTGTGCATTCATGATTTTGAAGTTTTGAACACATTCCACAAGAACTTTGTGATATTACAATTGAGGAGAATCAAAGACTTAAAGTTCACACTCAAACTTGGTTTCAAATAGTCATTAGGCCACAATACCACTCAATTTTTCAACATTTTTTAACATCAAATCTTTATGATGAACTAATTTTTCATGTCCAAGCATTCATTAATGTATACTTTTCAAACTTAGATGTGAGTCTACTTATGTTCATGTTATGCAAATGGATGTATTGGAAATTCTCTTATACTTGAGAGTGACTTATTTTTATACAATAGAGTAGGATAGAATAGAATAAATAAATAAATAGGTAGAATGAGTTCACAATAAGAATTTTTGTTCAAACTCTCATGAATAATTCTTCAAATTATTGTTCAATACTCATTTGGAAGGATTTTTATGGCAAAATGCAGTAAGAACAATCCTATTTTCGGTAACCATCTAGGATAATTTTCAAAGCATGTTTTTAAATAAGGTATCTCTTGAAATCTAGTTTTTAAATCCATTTTGAAATTTTCAATTTGGATCACAAATCAAAATGATATGATTAAAATAAAAATTAGGTTTCAAGTGAAAATTTTGAAGACAAAGTACAACATTGATTTGAAGGGTTTAATGGAAATATTTTAACATGATATTTATAGTGAAGATAGCCCTTGGAATTTAGTTTCCAAACCAATTTGAATCACCTTAATCTGATATCATATGAAAAAGTTGAACTCAAAATACTAACTGTTTGTCAAAAACTTTACATGGTGACAAATCTAGGTCTTGATTGTTTATTGGCATATTTAACATACCAAATCATCTTATTTTTAAAACCTATTTTTATGGGAGATAGAAATTCGAGTCTAGATCAATACATAATTTGAATCATCCCATTTGGAGGTCAAATGAAAAAGATATGCCACATTTAGTGACTGCATGTCTTCAAATCAACATAGTAAAACTTTGCTTCCTAGGTCTGTTTATCAGCAATTTTGTCATATCAAATTTAAGGATTTTAAAAACCTGTATTTACTGGATATACAAAAATGAATCTACTTTAATCTCCAAGTGGAATCACATCAATCCGATCTTTAATGAAAAAGTTACACTCTAAATAATGATTGATGGTCTAGTTAAAAAATCACAAGCAACTCTATCAAATAGGTTACTCTTCATCATTTTTAACATATCATTTTAAATCATTTTGAAAATCTGTTTATACTGGAAGTAGCCATATGAATTCACTTTAACTTGGCTTTGAAATCACTCTAATTGGACATAAAACAAAGATTTTGTGAACAAAATACCGTTAGGAGGTTTAGGTTGGCCACCATTCCTCAAGGAGTAAATAAATACATTTTCTTTGTATATCATTTTTGACTTTGTTTTAAACAATGCTTGTAATTATTTTACATATTTCTTGGAAGAAGAAAAACTGTACACCTCTCTTCCTCCATCATCTAATATTGTATTGCAGGCAAATGCTATGTTTTTGTAGGTCTCGGGAAGATTTAAGGAGTGAACTCCATGGATGGACTATTCAAAGTCAATCTTTAAAAATTCATATCTATGAATATGAAATGAAAAAATTCAAAGTAAAAATAAAGTGGAAATTCACCTGATATTGAGTTCATCCAATGAAACTCAAATTTGTGAAGCTTGCTCTCAGTTCTTGACCAACAACACCAACAACCCTACAACGTGAATCAAGATCGAGGACAAATGCATGAAGATAATCATCGGAAGAAGAAGTCAAGTTTTTGTACCATGACAAGTCAATGCATTACTTAAGAAGCCTTTCATAAGCCATATTGTTCATGATTTCATCTATCATCCATATTGTATGTTAAGTTCCACGATCATGCATGTTGAAGTCAACCTAACCTATTTTCATAAGCTTTTCATACTTCCCTACTCCATTACATCCCACCTCCATTTAGAAAAGAAAAAAAAAATAGAAAAATATTAAAAATAATAAAGGAGTTTGGTTGTGAAAATCCAGGAAATTGGCACAAACTCGAATTCATATCGGAAACCAACTTGTTTGGCCAATATGAATTATCCAATTTTTTTTTACCTTTAGTTTATTTTGCAAAAATCATCCTCCAACATTCCAAGACTTGAGGACAAGTCTTAACATAAGCAAAGGGGGAAGTTTGTAATAAGACTATGCAAATAGTTTGAGCAGCTGAATTGTAGAAGGAACTTGAATTACATGTTAGAAGGGACTTGATATATCATTGGAAATATTGTGCAGAAGAGACTTGAGATATCATTATGCAGAAGGGACCTATATTATATGAGAGAAGCAACGTAAAATATTGTTGAAAAGTACATGTCAGAAGGGACTTGAAACATCAATTACAAATTGCAGAAGGGACCTGAAACATCAATTACAAACTGCAGAAGGGACTTAAAAAGCATCTACATTCAAAGATTCTGAATCAATGTCAGATGCGAAAACATGAAGCATAAATAAGTCTCTACATTTCAATATATCCTGGAAGAGTCATTGTTATGATAATAAAAACATTGTCGACCATCATTTGACCAGAGGACATCATTGACATCAAATATTTTATGGGAGTACAAGTACAGTAAGTGAACATTTTGCTTTTAAAATTTTGATTTTTGATTTTTTTCTTCTAGAAGTTGTTAAGACTAATTTAGTATTTGATATGCATTCCATTACATTTTACCTATATCCTACCATACCTTTCATTTAACCTACATTAATCCAATATCCCTACATTACCCTATAAGCATTTTGATCCAAAATTGAGGACAATATTTTTGCCCCTAAGAAATTCTTTTGTTGCCTATACAAACCACAAGGGTTAGTATCATTATCAAAAGTTTTTGATTTCAAAATGACTTATCCAATGGTCATTTCAAAATCAAAATATATATATTATTAAAAAATGTGCATATAAGAAATCATGATAAAAGTTGAAGGCGCACATATATATTATGCCAAAAATGGTATATATATCACTACAAATATGTATGAAGGCAAAACTATAAACAATGGAAAAGGCACATACATATATATATCATTTCAAAAACAAATGGAACAACCAAATGATTAAATGCGCATATAATGGAAAGTTAAGGCATGAATGAAAGGTGAGTTTTTTAAGAACGTGGGTGATGAGTAATTATGGTGATAAGACAAGTATATACACCGTGGAGGAAAGGACGAAGAGAAACGCTGTCAAATGGACACATGAGCAGCGAAAGGTATGCAAGTCTGTTGGAATGGTGAAACGGTCAAACGCCTTCGAATAGACGCTTTCAAACACTGTGTAAACTACTGCTATTGCTTACCGTGTAAATGCAAACCAAGCTTTGTGTTAAACATTTCTTCCACCATCATAGCCAAAATTTCGCTCAGGTAGAGGTGCAGAACGTTGTGCATTCATGCGCACGCATATAACACCCTTGTGGAAGGAGAGATAAGTAGAAAAACACAAACAAGGAAAAGAGAGGGCTGCGTAAAGCAAGAACCTTGAACAGAGGAAGAAACGTAAAATATATAGGCAGCTTGGAAGGAATAAGACATAGTTTTCGAGAAAATAGAGGACCGAGATTTTCTCAGTGTTTAGATTGACCGAGCGCTCCAATAGACTCCAGAAATCCTCCAAAAAAAGGTAAGAGATCGCCTTCAGATTGCCATAAACTGTTGAACGGATTTCAAAGGAAGGAACTCGTGTTTAAGTTTTGAAATATGTCATGTTTTTTTTTTCACGGTAAAACTATTCTATTATTTACATTAACATAGAACAATTACAACATTACTGACAGAAAAGAACAAGCTGCCTGGAGGTAATGGCAGCGTGGAACAACAGAGTTCGCAGTCATTGAGGACGAACCAAACCTGTAGGCTTTCCCACGCAGGGGGGCCAAAGGAGTCAAAAAGAACCATTCCCGCGCAGGGGAGCCCAAAAACATTTTGACACAGACCAATACTCAACCACATAGAAAAAGTCCCAGAACCTGAACACAGACAAATGCTCAATAGCATTGACACAGTTACTCAACAGCTTGACACTATTGCATAGCCAAAAACATCAGAATCGACAAAAGCCCTCACTATCGGGCCACATAACCTGAGAAGAAGCCGCAGTTTAATCTTCAGGAGCCTCCTCCACTATCCTGCACCACCCGAATTCCTCCAAGTCTTGAGCTTGGACCTCCTCCTTAGCAGTCGGGACAGGCTCCATCTTGACGTCCTCATCCTGGCTGATCAGCGTCTCCCTAGCACTCGTCGAACCTGCAATTGGCCTTTCCGTTACCTTCGCGGGATCTGCAGAGGGCGTCTCCATGGCTCTCGTGGAATAAGCAATTGGTGTCGTCTCCCGTTGGGCGTTGGATTCGCCCTCTTCTTGGGCCTCCTCAATGAAAAGCACCGAAACGTGGGCGTTGATCCGGGGACGGTTCATAGTGCTGTTAAAAGTGAATATTGTTGAGCCAAAGGAGGGCGAGGAAGAGGACCCAGGAGAGCTGGCATCCAGAAATTGGCTGGGCCGAAGCAAGCTTGCGCCTTCAGCGTGAGGGCAATGGCAATGGCAATGATGGGAAGCCTCATCGTCGACTGGAGGGCACGAGGACCCACCTCGGGAGGTGCCTCGACGGCTGAGCATTCGCTGTCGAGGCCGGGGCATGACTGCAGGGCCGAATAGAGCCTCTTTGCCCAAAGCCGAATTGGAGCTCAAAACACAGAATAAACCAAACACAGGCGGGGGAATAGACCAACCAGACGGGCGAGGAACCTGCATGAAGGTCATATACCAAACAGACTGAAAAATGCTAGGAGCGACCACAATTGGGGGAATGACCAGAGGCTGCGAGTCAGAGCTCTTCCCCAGCAGCGCCAGAGGCAGCAGAAGAAACCCGAATAAAGCCTGAATTGGCATTGCGAAACCAATGCTGCAACCGTTAATAATGCACCCACATTTGCCTCGAGGCGCTCCCGCCATTACTGTGGCGTTCATGGGAGCCGAGGAGCCGAGACCAGTTACGCATGCGGAGGTGAACGGAGCATTAATGCTCCTCTGCTGCGTTCCTTTATTCCATAACCCGCGCCGCTGAGAATGTCCCTTCCCCCATGTGGACACAACGCTTCTGCGCATGGCGGGCAGGTGGCCTTCACTGATGCCCGTCCCATCGCCTTGAACACAGTCTTAAGCACCCGCATTCGGGGTGAAATATGTCATGTTAAAAAGGAGTTAAACTTCAATTGAAAAACCTAAGCGTTTGCCACCATTAAAAACGTGTTTTCCATTGATTTAATGAATGAATCCTTGGAAATATTGAAGAAGATTTCTGATTGAAATGGCGCTATCTAGCATAGGAAGTCATCTCAAAAATATGCACAAAATCACTTCCAGATCAGGTAATCGTGCAATTTCCTCATGCATGGTTGTATGTGAAAACACGGAGTTTTTGATTTTGATACATACAAAGAGCATAATTTTTCCCTATTCTCATATATATATATATATATATATATATATATACAATGGAAAATTTGTTCCATCCATGTGCACAGTGAGAATTTTCGAAACATAGAAGCGATTTTTCATAAATTTTGGCAAAAATAGAGATTTAATTATGAGTTGAGGAGCAATAAAAACATGGTCAAAATGTTTCTATAATCTTTGCATACAGAGAGCAATGTTTTTTATGGGTTTTGAAGAGTAGTGAACCTTTTTGCAACATAACAAGAGGATTGAAGAAGATTGATTTCATTTCTTTGTGAAGAGCATCAGAGAAGAGGTAAGCCTTTCACCATAATGCATGAATAAGTCAACAAAGATCTATATGTGTGCATAAGTTTTTATTTTCAAAATCAGAATGTGGATAGTGCAAGGTTACATAAATTGGGTTTCAGAGCATATGACTAACAGGGTAGAACCAAAAGATTTCCAGATTAAGCATTGGGAAAAAGTGATCATAGAAAAACTTTATCAGGCTGGTTTAATAGGCTTTCTCCAAAAGTTTAACGGACACAATGAGAGCATCACCAAGGAGTTCATAAACAATTATGCACAAGATCAAACCATGGTGGGGAACTTAGTTATCCCATTAAGTCCAAAATCCATTTCTCAGGCCTTAGATCTACCACTGCCAGGGGAACAGTATCATAAGGGCTTGCATTTTAAAGATAAGGGATGGACTTTCTTTTTGGAGAAAAATAGGAAGGGATCATTTGATAGAACCAAGGGCATTTCGAGGGAATGGTTTAATAAGCCATGGGCAGAGTTGGTGTTAACTATTCAGATATTTTTCACATGCGACATTAAGCACAATGTAGTGCATCTTTATCATATCAAGGAAGAAGTGAAAGTCAATTTGCCATACTTTTTCTCTAAAAATTTGATTTAAATGATAGAGAATATGAGAAATGAAATTAAACCCAAGGAAGCACAAATCTACCACCAGGGACTCATCAAAATTCTTGTAGAGTATCAAATGAAAACCAAAGGTGTAGTGTGGAAATATTTTTTAGTTCAACATCATTTTGAAGAACAAATCATAGAGGAGAAGTTTAAACTAGTTCATGAAACAAGGAGCATAATGAACTCACCTCTTTATCCAAGGACAAGGTCCCAAAAGCAACAAAATACTATCATGGTTGAGAGAGAAGCATCTTTCCTATCCATTCCTAGGAAGCATAAGAGAAAAAGTCCAGTAGAAACAAGTAGTAAAGAGAAAGACCCTGAGGTACAAATTGTTGAAACACCTTCCACAAAAAACAAGTTGATGAAATCATTGAGAAATTGCGAAAAGAAGGCTAGGAAAAGATATTGGAGAGAGATTCATACTTTGACAATGTTGAAGCCACTTCATTTGCCAAAGACACAAGAGAAGAAAAGAAAGAGTTGCACCTTAGCAAAATAAAAGAGTTAACAGATCAATTGGAAATAAGCAGAATTCTAGAGAGACATTTGAAGAAAGAAAACAAGACATACAAGAAAAATAATGCAAAATTGATCAAGAAAAATGAAAAGCTGAATGAAGAAGTTGGAAAACTAAAAATAAAGAATAATCTTTTTTCTAGGCAAGTTTTTAGGTGGCTTAAAGACAAAAACTCATGGAAGAACAAGTATGAAAGACAAAAAGTCATGGCTACAATCTGCAAGGGAGAGCAGTACAAAGGAATTGACTGTTGACTGCAAACAGCACATCAGGAGGCATCTGGATTAGGTACAGTGTCTACATTAGAGCTCAGAAGGTCCAAGAGAAAGAAGCAAGCATGAGGACATGCTTGTACATCAGCAAGGGGGAGATGTTGGCTCTCGTTTTTGATCCAATTTTGCTTAATTAAATATACTTAATTTTCATGTTATCCATCCATTCACCATCCATATACATTCTATTTTGACCAATTTATGCATATCCAGTTATATAAATTAAGTTTTGCAATTTTTAGATGTTTTTATAAAAAATGGATTTTAAGTGCATTTTTGGACAAAACTAAAAATTTCCGTAATGGTTCCATTGATGTCATACTTGCAAGACACCTGGGCATGAATTGAGCACATTTCTAGAAAGTTTGGAACTAAGAATGGACGTGTACCTATTGATTCGGTCAAACTGAGCTTAAACAGGTCTGGTCAAAGCTAGTCAAACAAGACCCGTCATTCAGAAAATCCCTAGGAAATAGGGCAAATTTAGGATTTTATGGGATTTTCCAGATTTTGAGTGATTGGATGGATGAGCTCGACTTGGATAGATAAGATAAGGATAAACATAGCTGTTAGAGACATTTAGTTAAGTTTGTTTCATATTTCTCTATTTAAGCTTAAGAACATTGAAGGCATGAACATGGAGAATTTTGTATAATTTCATATTGAGATTTCTGAACTTTGTGAGTTAATCAAAGAGACCAATTCCATCTTCTTTTCTGCTGTTCTATATGGTAAATGCTTGATTGAGTTTTAGTAGCTGAGAAGTACTTTCAGTGTGCGAGGCAAGGGTGGAGGGCCTCCATACCGAGCTAAGTGCGCTTTCTGGTTAATTTAGTTGCAATTTCACGAACTAGTTTTGTTTCATGTTTAATCAGTTAATTAGATGTATGATGATATGTTATGATCGTTGATGAATCTTAATCTTAACTCTAATCTGCATATGAAGGGTCAAACCAGTATTTAAGTTAAACTATCATTTTATCTGATTAGAGATTAGAAACTAGAATTCATCTTTCTTGCTTTTAAGTGATTTTCTGAATTTCTAGTTTTCTAACAATGACATTAATGATGAATGAATTTATAATGAAGAACAACAAGGACCTCCTTAGTTAGGAGTCTCTTCTATTATTCTTTTATGCATCTTGAGCTATTGTTCATTAGTGGTTTTGATTTCTGTTCATGAAGTAGTATTGTAGAAGAAGGTAAATTTAGTTCTCTTAAGTTAAGAGCCACTTCTGCTTATTACATATTGAATTAGAAATTATTTAGTTAAACTTTATATTTGTAATATGCATTTCTAATTTAGATTATAATTGCATTTCCTTCAGTTTCCATAACTTGTTTTCTAAAACTGATTATAGTTGATATTCATATATTTTGGATATGCTTCTAAGTTTTACAAACCCAGATTGATATTTAAAATACTTGTGTTAATTTATTCAATAAATTGATCCAACATTTTTTGAAGAATGTAATTAGGTTCGGTCTTTATAATTGTACTTGAGTCAAAATGTAATATATTTGTCAAAAGAAAGCAAAAATAATTTTATTATTAATTGAATTGACTTGTTAAAGCATGGGTTTCACGCTTGGGTCAATTGTCTTAGGTCAAGCCTCCATTGTAGGCTTGATGTTGTTGTCAAAATCAATTTTTGTTTGGTCAAAGACTCCTCCATCAAAGCCTCCTTTTCGTCAGCCTAAAAAAGAATATCATCAAGTCGGCTTCCCTCAATGAACTCATGTCGGCCTAACCTTATAAAGACACTTCTCTCCCTGAACTCATGTCGGCTCATTTATGATGGACAAACAACTATATATATAAGCATAAGGACTTCGCTCAAATGACAAGAAGAAAAGTTCGAATTTCAGAGAAAAAATTTCGGTACTATTATAGTGAGACCGTTCGGATCTTTTCCAAATAATGGGTTCATAGAATTTTGGTGAAGGCACAATTTAATGAAGATATAACTTCGCTGTAAATTGCAGAGATGATTTCGATGCTACCACAGTGACAAGGTCTAGGTGCAGTGACAAGGTTTCAGTGCTACCACAGTGACAAGGTCTTGGTGCTGTCACTGTGAGATGGTTTCATTGCTATCACAGTGATAAGAATTCGGACTATCACAATGACAAGGACTCGATGCTCACATAGTGACATGGATGAAAAACTGGAGAAGATCAAACAAAGATGACTTGATGGAGGGAGTCTCTAGTCTAGGTTGTGAGGGTCTTGGTTATCTCATCTTGTTTTGAATCTATTGAAGGAAGAATTCTTGACCGGGTTTTCCCCTAGAGCGGGGTTTTTCCCTCGCTGCGTGCTTACATCTTTTGTCCTCTTCTATTTGTTGATTGGCATTAGCTTTGATGATAATGAAAAGATAAATTGAATGAAAGAATAATAATAATAAACCGTCACAAGGTAATGTCATAATAAGAGAAATCAATTAACTTTCCACTTCCTTGGATTTCTCCACATGGTTTTAGAGCTATGGTAAAAGAAGATCACTTTATTGGCAAGTAGATTTTGAGCAAAGTAACTGTATGAGATCAAATACAGAAAGAAGTAGCTTAGTGCAATATCAGTGATACAAGTTCACTGCAACCTCATAAATCAAGTTCAGTGCAATTAGAAAAGAGTTCTATATATCTCAGAAAGGGAGTTCGAAAGACTATTTAGTTAGAAGGATTACATAAGTACAAACCGAGATATTCAAGTTGTCACAAAATCATAGTATAAAACCTTTCTATATTGCCATCACAGTAATAAGGAATCCGATGTCTGTCTTATGGAGAAAGGAACTCAAGCCTTGAGGATTTGATTGATAGTCCGAGTACAAGGAACCAGTGCAAGGAAATCAAGTAAGTGTTGTCACTTAATAAGATGCACATGCAAAAAGTCTAATAAGCTGTCAAATCAGAGGTATGTAAACACAAGGTATGTTTGCTCATAAGCTTTTAGATTTTCAATATATCTAATCTTAAATGGTTCATACAATCCTTGTTTATAGCTACTTTAGGGTAAAGATTGTAATCCCTAGATAACATACAAAAATCTCATATTAGAACCTTAATCCTTATCTTCTAGGGTTTACAAGTAATCTAGAATGTCAAGAGTTCTAATTGAAAGAATGAATAACTTGATCTTTGATATCATAGGACTCCATCCTCCATGGTTACATAGAAGATCTAACTTGAGAAATTAAATCATGTTCTTGGTATCATATGTTTTGCTGGAAAGTATTTACTACAAGTATAAAAGATAATGACTTAATACAAAGAGAACACTTCAAGGAATCCTTACAAGGTTTGTCAAGGAACATCTCCAAATATGTCTTAAGACTATACACCTTATAAAATTTTCTTAATATAAAAAGTACGTTCATCTTATTTTGGAATTTGTATCACTAACATCTTTTTGTCTAGCTTCCTTGAATCTTAAACATTCTTGATTGGGTGATTCATCATTAGATAAATCAACCTTCATATCTCTAATTGCTTTAATGGAACCCTAGAAAGGTTCATTGTAAAAACCCTGACTTAAGGGTATGTCGATGATTATGTGTGAATCCCTAATCTGCTTAGGGTCATTGTTGAAAGAAAATATCTGATGTTTTGATGAAGTCTAAAGTAACTGACTGATGCTTGGATGATGTCTCGTTTGGGGTTTTGGTATGGTTATGAAAACCCTAACGTGTTAGGGTTGAATGATAATGTTAAAAATCTTGAACCTTTGAAGTATTGGTAATTTAGGGTTTGCTATGTTTTGTATTGAAGCCCTAGATCACTAGGGTTTGGTAGAGTGTATAAGTAAGACCTTTATAATGTCTTAGAAATGAAATACTTGACATGTGTGTGTTTGTCCAATCAAACCCTAGTCTGATCAAGTTTGTTATATGTCTAACTCTTATTGATATTTGTAAAGTGGGTTTGGCTAACACATGATATGAAATACCTATGCATGATGATGAAGTCTTAGATGTATGAGTTGACCTATTTGTCGATGGTCATGAGTCCCAGGGTTTGGAACTAAGCCCTAATCAAAGTTTGTTTCTCTAGGATGATAATATTTGTGAATTCTAGGGTTTTGAGAGTTAAACCTTAGTAGAAGTGAAAAATCTATGATGTATGATGACAGTGTGATAATTTGAGATTTGTACAAGATTATTGAAATCTAAGTTTTAGTTATGATTGATGAGAAAATCTAAGCTTTGCAACAAACTCTAGTGGAAGCTAGTCATGTTGTTGATTGATCTGTGATTGGTTTTGATTGTTAAATCTCATGTATGAAGTCTAGGGTAGTGGGAAGTTTAACATATGAATTCTGAAAGTTGTTAGATACTTTGTAGATCTATATTTGTTTGAATTGTTTTTAGGTTTGCTATATGTTGTAGTAGGGTATGTCATACCTTTGGAAGAAACATTGAAACCCTAGATGTAATGAAAGATGTTATGAAATAAGCCTTGATGAAGTAGTTTAGGGTTTATGACAAAGTTCCTAGCAAGATGTTGAAGAGTATGTGTCTCTTGTTTGTAAGTTTGGGCATCTGATATATAAAGTTGAATGCTTTCGTGATTTTGATATGGTTAACTTCATGCTTCTATAGATTTGGTTGTACTTGCTATCTAAGTTGTTTAGGTATGTGATCTTCAAGATAGTGAAGATGTTTGTAAATAAAAGTTGATGCGATAAGCATGATGTGAATGATGATGGTAATGATAACTTTGATGAGAAGGATGGAAGCCACGAAGATTCTCCAATGTCGTAAAGAAGAAGTAGAACTCCCTAAGTTAAGAGGGAGCCTGGATGAAATCTCCCTAGGTTAAGAGGGAGCTTGATTGAAAGAAATCTTCCTAGATTGAGAGGGAGCATGAATGAAAGGAATCTCCCTAGTTGAGAGGGAGGTTATATCATAGTCATGATGGACACCTTGATAGAAGAAATTGGAGAATATATTTTTGAAGGGCTGTTGAATTAAGAAAAGCTGGATCGATATATGAAATATGTTGTTGCATGAGAAGTAGGAAAGGAAGTTGCATGGTCGAGGAATCTTTTGTCAAGATTCATTGAGAAACCTCTAAGTCCTACTATGGAAAGATTGAGAAGCAATATCAAGTTGTCTGAAAGACCCCAAAGGTTTGTATTTATGTACATTTGAAAGTCAATCTCTAATTGGGGTTGTGTTTGTACAGGTAAATCTCTTCGAAGTTTGATAACATGTTTTCACATGCTTAAGTGTTGTTGATCATTTTGGCAGAGATTTGTTGTCAATCTGTTCGATCAGGAAGGAATTATTACCAATCAGGAAGTTGAGGCTTTGTGAGTAAGACATTGCCTGGGAGGACATTTGGCCAACACTTTGTGTTGATATCTAGTTCCCGAATTAGGGAGGGTGGCGTTGGTCATGGAGCTCTGACCTCAGATACAAACTTAGATCCCTGGGTTGATGGTTAGTAAGTAAGCTCGATTGTACCTAGAGGGGCTGAAAGCTTTAATCCATCTTAGTCCCTTTCAGATAGATTGCCCTGGTCAGGAATCTAGTCCATGGCATTGCGGTGCCTAAACTGTTGAGAGACCTTGGATAGATTGCCTTGGTCAGGAATCTAGTCCATGGCATTGCGATGCCTAAGCTTCTTCATAGATTATGTGTTTTGAGATCTTCCATGTACCTCTATGGTTATATGTAAATATAAATACCTCCCTAGTTAAGAGGGAGTGTTAAAGAATGTAACTAGGTTCGGTCTTCATAATTGTACTTGAGTCAAAATGTAATATATTTGTCAAAAGAAAGAAAAAAGATTTTATTATTAATTGAATTGACTTGTTAAAGCATGGGTTTCATGCTTGGGTCAATTGTCTTAGGTCAAGCCTCCATTGTAGGCTTTAGGTTGTTTTCAAAATCAATTTTTGTTTGGTCAAACTTCAAAGACTCTTCCATCAAAGTCTCCTTGCTGTCAGCTTAAAAAAGAATCATCATCAAGTCAGCTTCCCTCAATGAACTCATGTCGGCCTAACCTTATAAAGACACTTCTCTTCATGAACTCATGTCGGCTCATTTATGATGGACAAACAATTATATATATAAGCACAAGGACTTCACTCAAAGACAAGATGAAGAGTTCGAATTTTAGAGAAAAAATTTCGGTACTATTACAGTGAGACAGTTCAGATCTTTTCCAAAGAATGGGTTCATAGAATTTCGATGAAGGCACAATTTAATGAAGATATATTTTCGCTATAAATTGCAGAGATGATTTCAGTGCTACCACAGTGACAAGGTCTAGGTGTAGTGACAATGTTTCGGTGCTACCAAAGTGACAAGGTCTCGGTGCAGTGACAAGATCTAGGTACTATCACAGTGAGATGATTTCGGTGCTACCACAATGACAAGGTCTCTATACAGTGAAATGGTTTCGTTGTTATCACAGTGATAAGAATTCAGTACTATCACAGTGACAAGGACTCGGTGCTCACACAGTGACATGGATGACAACCTAAAGAAGATCAAACAAGGATGATTTGATGGAGGGAGTCTCTAGTCTAGGTTGTGAAGGTCTTGGTTATGTCCTGGCTGCGTGCCCTACATCTTGTGTCCTCTTCTATTTGTTGATCGACATTAGTCTTGATGATAATGAAAAGATAAATTGAATGAAAAAATAATAATAATAAACCATCACGAGATAATGTCATATAATAAGAGAAATCAATTAACTTGCCACCTCTTTGGATTTCTCAACACTAAGACCCTTGTCAAAGGCCCATCCAAGACCAAGTCAACCTTTCCTTTGATGAACTTCTTTTCTACAAAGTCAACCCAAGTCAAACTAGCTTCACACTTCAGATTTTCGGCCTTTGCTTTAGATTTCGGTCATTGCTTCAGAACTGCACTTTTTGGTTTGCCTGTTCCTTTTGCAATTTCGCACGTGTGATTGTTTGAGGGCAGAATAAAAACTTTTTCTTCTTCGCTGGGCTAGCTCTTCTCTTCTAAGGTACTCGGCTTCTCTTGATCTTCTGCTTCACACTTTGACTTCTTTTTGAGGAGTCTGTAATTCGATTTTGCTGCAACAAATATGACGCCCTAATCTTCGCACGTGTGAGAGGTAGCAGCCCTAAAATAGTCCTCCTTTGGCTCGGTTTCTCCTTGTTGACTTTGCTTATCCAAGAGACTCCTTCCTTCTTAGATTCAAACTCTTTCTCTTCCTTGATCGATCTTCCTTTTTCTTATGAGTGAGTGATCTTCAAATGAGGTCGATAGGACACTTCTATATATATACCTTCCAAGGAGCATGAACTATCATCATGAGGCCGACTTGTCTTGTCTTGTAGGCCGACTTGTCCTTTGCTTAGGTTGACTTGTTTTGGAGGGACTTTGACACATTTTATGACTCAAATAAATTTTCTTACAAGATACAAAGTGCCCAATGGGGTCTTTCATATATGACAATGACTCAATTGATTTCTTGACTTAATGACAAAACCTAGAAGCACTCAATGGGTGCTTGACTTACAAATAAATTGACCTTGAGCATGAAACCCATGCTACAAAAATGATAATAATAAATTTTCTTTCTTTTTACAATATATAAGAATTAAGAGTACATTTCATATTTATGAAGACCGAACCTAGTTACCTATTTCAACACCCCTTAGCAAGGGTAATGATCCATGAGAAGAGTATACTGCAAATGTTGCTCCTCTTTTATGGACCTTGTCCAAAACTGTACAACTTTGGTGACTAAAGTTTAATGTCACCCCATCTCTCTCCTAGAGGTATAGCTGCATACAAAGCGAATTCGTCCTCCAACCTATTAGACAAATTATCAATTTCTGTCGAAGTTGCTGCCTGCTCCTGCTTCTCCTTCTTGTCCTTTTTCTTCTTGGGTCATTGAGTACTGTAGTGACTAAACTCACCACATCTGAAGCACTTGATCTTCGACAAATCTTTCTTCATCTTCTCCTTTCCCTTTGAGCCTTGTCCCTAACAAGGACCTTTCTTTGCTTTCCCCTTCGATGCAAGGGCAACATCTCCTCATCCTTCCCACTCTTCGGTCCTTTGCTACTACTGTTGTTGATATTGCTCTCAACTAGAGCAAGCCTTATCTGTTCTTGTGTGAAATCAACCCATAATCGATTCCAACCTGATATATTGTCTCGTGCAGTAATACCTTGGACAAAGGTAGCCCACTTCTGGGTGAGACCATTGGAGTTGTACATACTAGATCACTCCCTTAAGGTGCTTCTCCAACTGCTGCAAGCTCATCTTAGACACGTTGAATTGTAGTGAGATAGGAGTGACTGACCCCTTCACCCTAATGCATCCTGGTGGTCCTCAACTTCTTTTTCAAGAGCATCTTCCGGTTTTCTGAAATGGTGAGGATGCAAAGAAATCAAGGTCAAGGAGAGTCATCACAAGGAACTCCTACAAATAACCCATTACCTTCACCGGAGTTGACTCTCATCTTGCGTTCCCTAGAAGCAATTAATGAGACCTTAAAAGGGCGCCAAACAATTGAAGTGGAAGTTGAGCACCCTCCACTAAGGTTAGTAAATCTCGAGGGATCAAGAGACTCTGATAGAGTACCTCCAAGCGAAGACATTACTAGGGAGCTCCAAAAGATTAAGCTCCCAGAGTTTGTTGGAGGTCGTGCCAGCGAACATGCAAAAGACTGGTTAGAAGGAATGAGAAGGTGCTTTGCACTAAGGGATTGTAATTCCAATTCAAAAGCTAAAATAACAATATTCTAACTCAGAGATAGTGCTTTGAATTGGTGGGGTAACTTAGAGCGTCAACTACACCTCACTCCGGACACAGTTACTTGGGAGTTATTTCAGGAGAGATTCAGGAAAAAGTACCTACCAACATATTATGAAGAACAACAAGTAGGAGCCTTCCATGCCTTGGTATAGGGAAATCGTACGGTAGAATAATATGAGATTAGATTGATGGAATTGGTCAAGTATGTCTCCTACATGGATACGAACCAACACCAAGCGGATCGTTTCATTTATGGGTTGAAGCCTAAGATTAGGGCAATGGTGCTGATGTGGAAACCATCCTTAGTTGCAGAAGCTGTGGAACATGCTCTTATGTTGAAGAACACTTAGAATTAAAGGGTGGAAACAAAACCATTTTTCCACAACAACCAAGGCTTATGGGGAAGGCCCCTCGCACCAAGTTCTCCAGGGGAGGAAGTTTGAGGCCACCACCATATGGTAACAGGGTTGTATCCAGAGCACTGACATTGGGGATTTCAATGGTTACTAGTGTAGCTTCACTCACAACTTCAAGGGCGCGTGCAAATCAAGGTCATACGCGAGGAGCAACAAGTAGGGGCAGGGGTCCCAAGGGAAGGAACTCTTTCCAAAGAACTCCACAACATGCGGTTCAAGGTCTACCGTGCATCACTTGTTGGGGATGCGGGGGACCTCATTACCAGCATGACTGCCTTGAGTTACAAACTGGTATCAACCATAGAGAAGGAAAAGCACTAATGGGGGGAGCAAGTAGCCACCATCGAATCTATGCAGCAGTTGATAACCAACAAGTTGAACACCAGTCTGTTGTGGTAGAAACCTTAGGTATGATAAACAAAATAAGAGCTAAAATTTTGTTTGAGTCAGGTGCTATAGATAGTTTCATTTCACCAGTTGCATTAGAAAAATGTGGGTTGGCACGATGACTTTAAGCAAGTTGAGATGGCGTCTGGGATAAAACAAACAGTAGGACCTAGTGTTAACCAATGTCAGGTAAACTTCGGGGTGTGTATGACTAAGTTGAAGGCATACGTCACAACATTGGGGACGTATGATGTAATTATTGGAATGGACTGGCTAGAAGCTCATTGAGCTTTGGTAGGTTGTTTCAAGAAAAAGGTGATTTGTTTAGATGATGAAGGTAGGCCAATCGAGATTTTGGAATCAAGAGAGGAGTGTCGCTACGATTCATATCCATGATGAAGGTAAAATGATAATAATAATTTTTCTTTCTTTTTACAATATAAAAGAATTAAGGGTACATTTCATATTTATGAAGACCAAACCTAGTTACCTATCTCAACACCCTGTAGCAAGGGTAATGAGCCATGAGAAGAGTATATTGCAAATGTTGCTCCTCTTCTATGGACCTTGCCCAAAACTGTACAACTTTGGTGACTAAAGTTCAATGTCACCCCATCTCTCTCCTAGAGGTATAGCTGCATACAAAGCGAATTCGTCCTCCAACCTATTAGACAAATTATCAATCTCCGCCGAAGCTACTGCATGCTCCTGCTTTTCCTTCTTGCCCTTTTTCTTCTTGGGTCATTGAGTATTGTAATGACTAAACTCACCAGATCTGAAGCACTTGATCTTCGACATATCTTTCTTCGTCTTCTCCTCTCCCTTTGAGTCTTGTCCCTAACGAGGACCTTTCTTTGCTTTCCCCTTCGATGCAAGGGCAACATTCTCCTCATCCTTCCCACTCTTCGGTCCTTTGCTACTCTTGTTGCTGATATTGCTCTCAACTAGAGCAAGCCTCATTTCTTCCTGTGTGAAATCAACCCACAATCGACCCCAACCTGGTAGATTATCTTGTGCAGTAATACCTTGGACAAAGGTAGCCCACTTCTGGGTGAAACCATTGAGAGTTGTACATACTAGATCACTCCCTTGAGGCGCTTCTCCCACTGCTGCAAGCTCATCTCAGACACTTTGAATTGTAGTGAGATAAGGAGTGACTGACCCCTTCACCCTAATGCATCCTGGTGGTTCTCAACTTCTCTTTCAAGAGCATCTTCCGGTTTTTTGAAGGATTTTGGGAAAGCGTGGCGACTGCATCCTACATTTCTTTGGCCGTATTCTTGGCCGCTAAGTTTGAGATTATATGTTTCAAGTGGCAGAGAAATGGCACAACGAGCTAGTAGGAGGTATTAAGGGGATGTTGGTTGTCGGTTGAGGCTCATCATGGAGAAAAATTTCTTCTGGGGATATCACCCACAAAGTGATGGGTAACATCTGGCTCCAATTAGGACGTGGTCTCTCGAAGAAGTGGACGAGGTTGCTCGAATGGGAGGTCACGACAACTCTAGCAATCTCTTGGTCACTGTAGACCTGTTATCTGCACATGTCAAAGATCAAAGCCACAGGGCAACATGCTTTTCACCGTGTTTTATGATCACCCATGCTTAATGTTACCCCATAAACCAACAAGAAATAAAATATGCAATTTTATTTATTTATTTAATAAATGCAATCTAATCTATCAGAGAAAGATCATATGCGGTTAGTTCTAATGCAAAAATCATCATGCAATGCATCCTACCCCAACATGCATATGATAATGCTAATGCTAAGTGTAATCCTAAAGCTAGTGCAACCAACATATCATCGTATCAATATACATATGCTTGCCTGTATGATTACTCATGAAACAAAACCTAAAGCAAATACAAACATAATCAGATGGGGGGTGAAGTGGGTGGGAGGTGGGAAAAGATGATCTCCATTCGAGGTAAAAGGAAGCCCTAGGAGAAGGAGAATAGGTCAATCCAAAAGTGCGGGGGTTTCCCTCTAAGTACACAACGATGGAATAAAAAATCACTCTCAAGCTATGTTATCGGATCCGCGAAGGTAAAGAGTAGGAAACACGGATCCCCGCATCCGGATCTAGATCCGCATGGATCCCTGTATGATCTGCCAGGGTGGCGTTTTAGCGTCAAATAGAACCTTGCCCTGTGTTTTGGAGACAATTTAACTGGTTTGGTCGTAGATTTGGTGGTTTTGAAGATGGAATGGGCATTCATAGCGCACTGCAGGAGGTTGGCTGGTCGAGCCACTGTGAGACGTCACGTGGTTGGGACGACAACACAATGCAGGAGGTGTCACTGCGAGACGTTGCGTGGTCGGGGTGTCAGCAGCGCGTCACACGGTCAACGACAAAACTGTTGCTTGGTTGGGGTTGTGGGCAGCACAACGACAGTGACACCCGCTGGAGAGGGCGTAGGCATTGGTGACATGTTTTTCTATTACGTTTTTTTAATAATTTTAATTAATTTTTTATTATATTCAATATATAGAATTATTAATATTTCATTTACATTAATTTATAATGTTAATTAAAATCAAATATAATATTAAATATTAATATTACATTATTTATTAATAATATTAAATAGTAATATTTTAATTTGTATTTATAATATTAATTTATATTATAAATTAGATATTATTAATATTAATTATACACATATTATTTATTAATGTTTAATTTATAATTTTAAAACATATATTTAATTTATATATAGTTTAATTATAGTTTTATTAAATATTTTAATTTATATTGCGTAGTGCATTGGCGACAAGTTTTTTTTATTTACGATTTTTTTTTAATATTTTAATTAATTTTTTATTATATTCTAATCATATTAGAATTATTAATATTTCATTTACATTAATTTATTAATTGTTAATTATTAAATTCAAATATTAAATATTAACATTATTATTTATAATAATAATTTAAATAGTAATATATTTAATTTGTATTTATAAATTAATTTATATTATAAATTAAATATTATTAATATTTAATTTTATACACATTAATTATTAATGTGTAATTTATAATTTTTAAACATATATTTAATATATATATAGTTTAATTATAGTTTTTTATTAATATTTAATTTATATTAATGTTTTAAGTTATACTTTTATATATTAATTAATTAATATTTAATTACAGATTAAAAAACATAATTGCTACTTGTGTATGGTTTTAATTTATATTTATCTATAAAAACCCATCCCGACATGAGCAGAGTGAAGGAACAAATATCAATAAAGACCCAAAATCTCTTTTGTACCGTATATGGAAATTCTTGGCAAAAATGTTGGAGGTGGTTCATACAAATGGAGATATAGTGAAAGCGATAGCATTTCAAATGGCTCATACACTAGGGTGAAGGCCCATCTCACTGGGCAAACTAAAATAGGTGCGCTAGTATGCACCTACTTTATATTATCATATTAGTAGAGTGACCATCATGAGGCACTCATTTTTGTATTACTCTATCATTTTTGTATGAGGCAACATGCATTATTTCAGTGTTTAGATTCATAAATTACTTAATGATTTAATTATAATGTTGTGACTTAGTAATGGTTTTGATTTAGAACTATGTTTTTTAAAATATTTTTTTGTACTTGCTATATCCTCACCGTATCCGCATCGTGGCTTTTCAAAAAACCAATGGATCCGTATCTATATCTTGGTAACTTAGCTCTCAAGAACTCCCTATCACAATCATTGGTTACAATCTTATGCTTTGTAGATGCCACAAGGTCGTGATGAGGGGGGAACAAAGGGTGAGGGAAAGGAGGAGTGCAACAAATAGGTCGTTCACGGTGATGGTTACATTGGAGAGGGGAGGTTGTGGGGTGATCATAATTCTGTGGGTGTGTCAAAGGAGATAAAGTATATTCGCTGAGGGGTTCTTCCTTGACATCATACTCAGAAGGGGGAAAGGGCTCATGATCACTTGGGATCATTTGAAAAGGGACAATGGAATCACTCGTGGAAGATTTGAAGAGGTGAACAAGAGGATAAGGAAAAGGGGAGGGTGAAGTATTATATTCAACGAGTTTTTGTTTTTCAAAATCATCCTTTTCATGTTAGGGAAAATAAAGATCATTCTTCTCAAGGGTATCGATGGATATGTCATCATAAATAATGCCTGAGAGAAAGTGGGGACCACTCTCAACCTCATCTTCCTTGTCAGTTTCATAAATGGGAGCACAATCAAATTGAGGACCAACAATTTCCCATTTCCCTTTTTCAATGTGGAAGTAATCTTCAATGTCATCTTCTAAGGGGCTAATGGGATCACCTTCCTCAAGGTTCTTAAAAGGATATTCATCAAGAGTAATATCCTTGAGAAAGGTAAGGTTAGTCTCAACTTCACTTTCCATGGATTCATCCTTCCCAACATATGTGTTCTCCAAATCATCCTTTTCACCTTGTGAACCCAAGGAGCACTCATCTTCCCATTCATTACTTAGATTCTTAGGGTATTGATGATTCTCGATGAAGGCTTTGTCTTGAATGCTCAATGCGGGGCATACTTGAAAATGTGTAAGAAAACCATCAACGAACTCCTCAATAGATGAGATGCTCCTAGGTTCGTGATTTTGTAACCATGAGTTATGACCATAGAGGGAACTAAAGAATAACAACATAAAGAAATCCTGGTGGATCACTTTCTCCTTTGAAGTATGTGCATTAAATCTTTCCACACGGTCAATTGTGAAGCTTGGGTCACCATAAAACACAGGCATCCCACGTAGCATCCTTGTTGCAACATAATTAGGGTGTTCAGGAATGCTAGCGATGTTCAAAGTGGGAAATTTATGAAAGAATGACAACCTATTTGAGGTATACATGAAACATATGTAGGAGTCACTAGGGTGAAATTAAAGATGCCTAGAAAAGTGCTTGCTTCACCCTACAAGCATCAACTTTAAAGTTTGATGAAAAACTAGGGCCTCGTTCTTCCAATGGAGTCGCGAATAATGATATGTCGATATGTCGTACGAGGAACAAAACACGTCTCGTGTCCCTGGCAACAACACCAGAAATGTTACCGCTCAAACCAACAAGGGAGCTAAAGGGTTTATTAAGAGGGAAACTGCTAGGCTAAGGGCAATGGTGGAGGCTTAGCCCACTGTCACCACAGCTAAGTCTCCTTGCTCTTTATGAACTTTCACTGATGGGAGAAGTCCCGGTAGTGTGGGGATCACTAGTATATGTTAATGGATAGGTGAGAAGTGACCCCGAATACCCTTCCTAAGGATGGAGTGAAGAATGGAACTTGCTTGCTCTTTAAGCAAGGGACTTGGTCCACCAGGGTTAAGTGGTGAGGATTGGATGGTCGAGGGAGAAAGGATAGGCTTATAAACAAGGTTCTTAATCCCTATAATCCTTGGGAAACTTGGATTCCCAAATGGTCTTTGACAAATAATCTTTATTGATAAATGGGACCACATAGGGCCAAGTGGACCTAGCTTAGGTTTGGGGATGGAATGTAGCAACCAATGATGTTCCTATCCTAGACAAGGTGAGGGGAAAGGACCAAACAAGAATACTTTCTTCAAAAGGTTGAATTGATCATATTGCGGTCTAGCCTTGGGGATGCCTAGGCACAATTCGATCCTAAAGCTAGGGCTTGGGGTTCCCGGAGATTCCATTGTTAGAATTACCTCAAACTTGGAGGAGAGGGAGGGGACCCACCAACGCAGTTGGCTATAGGAGATCAAATTTTTTCCTTAGGTCAATTCCCGGGAAATTGATTCCCTAGGTGACCTAATGGGGCTAGACTTGGGGAAGAAGGGGAAAATTTATAAAAAGGGGGGTTGAAATGATCACCATTTTTCTGGGATCAGTGCCTAGTTCACTTGGGGATATGGAGTCAAGGATAATGATGAGTAAGAACTTGGTTTCTTGATTAAGGAGGCTTAGAAAGTCATTTTCGTCCAATGTTGAGAAAAAGAAAAGAAAAGTGACCTTCAAGCATTTATACTTCAAAGCAAATGATGCAAGCTTTTCGAGATAAATAAATCTCTTAGGATATTTCATTCATATAACATTGGCCCATACATTAAATTAGCTAAGACATGCTCAATTCCACATTTCAATAATGCAACAACTAGCTCTAATTTTAGCCGTAGCAGCAACAAGAATAATAGCATCAAAATTTACTTACAACATTATAGAGTATATCCAACCAACATTCTGTGTGCTCAATAAAGCTCCAAGACAAGAGAAACAGGGATAATTTTAAGGATGAAAATTTATCTTAAAGTTTAGAAACCTTGGCGAATCCCACTAGTCCATAATATGAAATCTATAAAATGTTTGGAGATATTTTTTGTAAAATAATTCAAATTTATAATTATTTTTATATAGTCTATATATAATTTTTTGGTGATTTTTAGGGTAAAATAATTTCATTCTATACAATTTGGGCAAATCATTTTTACAAAAAAATGGAAATTAATGAATTTTTTTATAGAAAAAGTATATAAAATTAGCCCCTAAAATTTTCCCTGAAGAGAAATGGCCCAAATCCATACATCAAAATTCATCCATCTCCAAAAATATCCACCAAGGAAAAAGTGAGAAAATTCTCTATGATTAGAGAGATCCCAAGTCAAGTCATGATACAAATGAGTGTATCTAACATCAATATATAGCCTCCTAAGGAGTTCGAATTAGCCTATGGGCCAAAAGATAAAATAATGTGCAAATAATAACTCCTAATGGTGACAAGCCCACCATACTAGCTCATAATGTAAAAACAAACCCCACAAGGGGCCAAATAATGATGTATGCATGTCGTAAGGTCCTCTAAAGGCTCAATAACATCCTGAAGTGCCATATTGAGGAAGAAATTCCTCGGAATATGATGGACAAGGGGGTGGCCCTTTGTTCTCCAAGTAGTAGATCTGTGGTGCTTTCAGTGGGTTTGAGGGCACATCAATGATTCCATGGGTCTCCATATGGATCGAAGATGCCTGTAGATCCTCTCCAATGGCCTAAGTGGTGGAATGAATGCTTCCAATGACATCGTACAAGTGCTGGGCACCTGCCAAGAATGTGGGGCTCCTATGGGTCAAGAGTGTGGGGCTCCTATGGGGCTAGCTGTGCATAATGTATATCATCATCATCCCAAAAGTGGATCACTAGTAATATCCAAGCATCCATGAAGATCTGAGGAGTGCTGTCTGCTGTGGAGGCCAATAGCTTTCTATGCACACCCTACATGTGTCAAGACTCAATTTAGACCTCTGGGGTTAGGATCCATATAGGGAGACCAAACCCAAATGGAAACTACTTGCAATCTTGCATAAGATCCAATGCATCCCCTAGGCTTCTAGTACAACCAGTCATTGAAATAATCTGGTAAAAGAGCTTACAAGTCAGGGATAACAAAGTGGACACTTCATAATGGCATGCTTTTCCGTAGTGGGCTTTGACATGTTCTAGTGTCTCAAAGCTCCAAATGGAGTTAGCCAAGTACCTTATCAAGTGGTTTTAGCCCTTAAAAGGGATAGTATGTCCAAGGTAGATCCATCTAATGGGGGTGGCAAGTAACAAATACGCGAGGTGAAATAGGGAATGAGAGGGGCAGCGCTGGCCCACATAGTGGGGCATAGGGGTAGCTAGATAAAAGGAAACCCACACCTGGGTATGTAATGTATAGTAGGGAGCAGTCGTGGTACATGAGGTGCTTCGACCTTGATTTTTCCACCCTTCTTCATATACTTTTTTCCTTTTATGAATTTTCTTCAATTAACTGCTTGGGGCTCAAAGGACAAGAGCATGGTGTGTAAGATATAGCAGTGATCACCCCCTTTTAGGTAGGGCGGTCTATTTCCCTCCAGGGGTTGGGACAATCATGGGTTCCTAAATGATAGAGGAGGCTCATCTAGGGCCTATGGAACCACGGTGATGGCCAATGATTGGGGTAGAGCTCATGTAATGGCTTTTAAGTTTTACCCACGTGCTAATTATTTTTTCCCCTACCATCTTTTACATTTTGTGGTACAATTTCTTGTTAAATGTGGCCAATTATTTTTTTCACTTTTTCTTTTAATTGCTCCAACCTCTGGGGCATCATTCTAGGCCTGACCCAAGGTGGGGGCACGGGGATGGGGAGGCTAGCCCTATGTGGACCCAGGTGGGAGAAAAGATGAATGGGGATATAATGAGTGGAAAGGGAGTAATATGTGCAGGTAAAGGAGCGGGACCACGCACCCAAAGTCAGGGTTTCCAAAGTAGTACCACCCTAGAATTGAATGGTCAATAAAGGAGATCCCACGAGACTAAGATCCAAGGGTAACAACCAAAAGAGATCAAGGGGACATCAGCTAAGCCCACTCTTTCCGCCAAATCCCCCCACCAATCCATACCTAGAAGTATCCTTGATAAGTAAACCCAATACTCAATTACCAAATGACAAGACATACCTTTAGATTCAAGAGGCCCACCTTCAAACATACGATCAATACAGGTGGGTGAGGGACCACATGGCTGGCTTAGGTGGCAGAGAAATGGCACAACAAGCTAGTAGAAGGCATCAAGGGGCTGCTAGTTGTCGACTAAGGCTCATCACGGAGAAAAATTTCTCCAGGGGATATCACCCAAAAAGTGGTGGGTAACAGTAACCAATAGCGTACTTAGGTGCATGAAATGAAGCTTGGGGGGCATGTACGTCAAATTGAGTCAGTATGCAGGGGGCATGCAAACTTATTTTAAGCATAATTTTTCTCATGTTTCAAGCTTGTGTAAAAATGAAACCAATCTCAAGCATAGTTTTCACATGTTTCAAACTTTTGTAAAAATGAAATCAATTTCAAGCATAGTTTCCCATGTTTCAAGCTTGTGTAAAAATAAAAAACATTCTCACACTTTCCATCCTGTGATTGTTGTCAACCTCTTTCTGCCAGATGAGCCTTGGTTTTCTCATTCCATCATTGCCATCTCTTTGGTCGATCATACACTTTCACTTGGTTGTTTTACCCTTTCTTGATGAACAATTGCGATGAGTGGTCTTACTAGCTAACCTCTTAACCTCTATATGTTTTGAGCAGTTCCATCATGAATGGAACTAGTTGCTACCCTTTATACCACTCGTTCTTCCAGGAGGAGTCCTCTTTTAGCTCTTTTCAGACTGCCTAAACATGAAAAGATTGCCAAGCACTTGACTTTTCGAACTCGTTAAAGTAAATGAAAAGATGTCTACTCAGTGTAAGTATAACTCTTTTTGAATTGAGATAAACTATTTACGAAAAATGAATACCTTAGTCGAACATGGCTAAGAGGTTCTCCTAAGTATCATTTTCTGCCTTTCCAGACTCAAGAGATTATTTACGAAAATGAACCTTTGGAGTTTTGTTTTTTGCCTCTTTTTCAAACTCTCTAAACATGAAAAAGATGTCGAGTTTCACCTTCACCGGACTTGTAAAAACATCAAACAGTGATGGGCTCGTCAAACATAACGGGACCGAATCACTCCTCAGGGTTCATTAAAAATACTCAGAAGGATTCATCTAAAGGATGAATTTATAAATCAAGCATATGTTATGCTCCTCAAACTTGTCAAAAATAAAGAGGTACTAACTAAAAATGGTTAGGAGAATTGGGAAGACATGGTATTAAGTCGCTCTTGAACATGACACTCTTTCACTTCATCTCCATGAATGTTGGGTTGGGAAATTTGCTTGTCTTTTTCGTTTATCACACTATATCAAAGCCTCCGTATTCGGTTTTGGGTCAATGTTGCCAACTCCATTTAGCGTCACCATTATGTTCAAGAGAAGTCAGTCAGTTGATATCTGCTACAATAATCTTAAGCCTTCTTTCATCTCTGCCGTTCTTGAACCAATTCCACATCAACATTATTTTGTCTCAAATCTTGGTTCTTGTTTAGTATCGTTGATGAGGGATACATCAAGGCCCTCATGCGATGGGTCACTTTCAGTTGATATCAACTCATTATCCAGGAAGATGACTTAGAAACTCCCTTCGGTACCTTGGAGCTTGCATGCATCAATGGCAAGTTTCCTCGCTCTCGACAACATGTTTTCATCATTGGCCTTCGACCGAAAGATTCTGTGCGATGTTCAACATCAACTCATTCATTCACACCTTACGGATTGTACTATGGTACCTTGAGAGCCATTAACATCATCAATGGTTTCTCTCGCGTTTGTTAACGGCTTACATCATTGGCCAGTAATCAGATGCTGCCTATCATGTTCGAATTCAACTCATTTATTCACATGGTTAGACTCGTACATTAGACGATCGAGTGAACGAGATAGAAGACCTCGGATCTAGTTCCATCCATCTGGGCTGCGATTTCAAGATTAATGCAAGATTACAAAGTATGATGGCTATGATCATACAAATAGTCATCCAAGCATGTGTCCACTCTCTGCCATCAGTGGACACAACTTCTTAATCATTGTACATGTAATGTTAGCTTATGTGTTGAGCATGGGTATGCTTCCCTCAACAAAGATATCATGATGAAAATGTATCGTAACAGATGATGATCTTGACTAGTTCTTCTTGTAACAAGGTAAAGCACTTTAGTCATCAACCGACACTTCAGACTTTGTACTTTAGGGGGCAATCTGTTATAGGTCATTTTGTCACATCTGGTCAATAGGCCTACGAACCGGATCAATCAACATCTGTAAACATGTTCTCATCATTCCCTCACAAGCCCTAAGCATGACCTTTCCAAAAAGTCTGAGTTTCTGGGATTAATTGTTCAAAATCAATATTTTTAGCCCCAACGCACCCTCTTCCTTTAGCCACCTGCGTTCAGTGCTGGTTTCTCTCTTCTGCACAAGCATTGGTCAGCACTTGTTGCTCCCTTTTGCAGATGTGTTGATTCTAGAAATTCAGGAAAATTAAAAATAATTTCGAGGCTTCTTCTTCCAGAAGCTTCCAAGGGTTGTTCTAACCATTTACCATGAATAAGAAGCTCAAATCCTATCTGATCTTATCTTTGAGATTTCACCGTTTATCCCTTGAGCTCATCCTCCCATCATATGTGGATGTCAAGCCCATTATGGTAAATCCTAAACTACTGTCCCTCTCCTATGAATTTACTGCCATCCATAGCATCAGGGTTAGCTTTTGGATATTGGTAGTGCCCTTATGCTGCTGCTTTGAACCTAAAGGAGTCATCATATTCATGCATTAGGGTTGATATTGAGGTGTGCTTTGTGACAAGGAAGGACAAGTCAACTTGGGGAAACATCTACAAGATCAACTACTATTTATGGTTGTAAACTCTCTCCTATTTCTATTAATTCAAAGAGTCTTGTTTTTCTATGTTTGTTGTATTATGTTTGCACATATTTCAATGCCTTGCTGATTCATTGAATAGAGATGTTATACTATGCTACTTGGTTGTTGTGGATCATTTGCTTGTTTTAGACGTGTGTGTAGGTTCTAATTATAGCATTTCGAGCTACAATTGGAGTTGACAAGCGAGGAGGAAAGGAAAGCTTGTTACAGATTCGAGGTAGGCCTCTTTTCCATTCTCCAACTTCTCGAAGGAAAACTCTATATTCTTTGTCTTTTGTTATTCGAGACCAGTCCACTAGGTCTAGGGAATTCACCTTTGTCCGCAATCGTAAATTTTGCATAACAAATTGGCGATTCCGTTGGGGACCGATTCTTCCCTTAGTGGTTTCCTTAACCTTGGCACCTTTTTCACCTCTTAAATTCACCTTGATTGACCTTAGGAAAACCCTTCTCTAAGCTTGGTTTGATTTTTTGTGTCGTATTTTGGCCAAATCTGCCTTAGTGCACTCTCTGAATTGGAGAGAGAGCGCTTCAGCGCACCCTCTCCTTCTCTGCACCTGCATTGCGGAGCACTGGTGCTTGTTCTGCACTTGTGTTGATGCCTGTAGGATGCAAAAAATTGCTTTTCTTGCCTTGTTCTCTAATTTGCTTTGGTCTAGCTTGTTTTTTTTCTGTCTCTAAGTGTGTCCTTGTCTCTAGAAAGCCTTCACTTTGTTTTCTTTTGGTTTTATTAACCTTTGATAAGAATTTGTTTGGATTTTGCTTTGTTCTTGTTAATTAGGTCTTTGAAAAACTTTTGCTTGATCATTGATTGCTTGAAGAAATTGATATTATAGTCATCATTCTATGTGGTTTCTCTTATCAGTGATTTAACAAGCATCTTAGTTTTCATTTCATTTGAAAATTAAGAGGAAAGAAAATATAAATCTCATCATTTTGCATTTGTTGCATTGCATATAGTGCTTTGATTTTGATTGGAATAGTGAAGTTGAGGAGATCGATTGTTGCATCACTTGTTTGTTGCTTTGTTGATTGGTTTCTTCTTCCCCTACTTAGTTAGGCCTTTCATTGTTAAAAGGAAAATGAAAAGAGTTCTTCTTGTCATATTAGTTGCATCATAAGTGTGTTCATATGACATCGAGTTTTGAACCTTGAAATCGAAACATAATTTAAGATCAACTCTATAATTTACTCAATCAATCTTAAGGAGAATTTGAAACTTAACATCACACATAGAGGTCTAGGCTAGAGACGTGTTCCAACAATTTTAAGCGTAGGAGCTGTCGTTTTTTGCCAGCATTGCATTCCAAGGGTGATATCCCGTTCCATGTAAGTGTATCAGATCGTTCTCCACGTACCTTCGAGTATATCGGATGGCGTTCCACGCGTGAAAAGTATATGGGAAAGCTCTCATCGAACGATAACACATTAGACAACACGACTACGGACTGCGCTTCCACGTATCTTCGGGTATATTTTAGAAGTCTCCACTAGATTGTTATCCTGCCATAGGTAATTGAGTCGGCCGCCTTGCACACTATGATACACCAAACACAACATTTGGGGAGATTGCATACCTGTACGTAAAGCCTTGATTCACTAAGGTGGTATATCACTGTTCACAGTGACTTGGTAACTCTTATCTGCCTAGTTACCCCTTTGTTTTATTTTGTATCTTTAATTTCTAAAATCAATTAATTGACCGCGGAACAACATTCTCACCGTGGAACAACTCCTTAGTGGATCTTAGGTTGAGACTAATGGCGATAGTTCCCGAGTCTACCAATCAAGGAAACCTCTCTGACTGGAATCTTGGTGCCTTTCCTTCTTTTGGAAATATTGGTGCTCCTTATATGGCAATGTTGTCCCTTCTCAGATTTACCATTCGTTTGCTAGTTTGGTTGTTTTCGACCCTTATGGTTCCTGTTAAAATTGGCAACTAGGGCCAACTTCCACCTTAGGACAACTCATATGATGGAGATGATTATTGCATTGGATTCCTCTTTTGGAGAGGTACAATTTTGATATAAAGATCATCTCATTTTGATAGGGAGAAATGGAATTATGAATTTATTCTTCTTATGGACAAATTGTCAAGGTCAACCTCAGTCAAATGTAGGCTCATGAAACCCAATGGATGGGTCTCCTCACCCTCAACGAATTGTATAAATAGGGGTGACCCTTCTCTCATTTGGGCACTCACTCATCTCATCACATCATTTTCTCTCTCCTCTCTTGATTTGTTCATACAACTTGGAGGCTCTTTTCTCTTCACACGTGTCGAAGGAAGACTATTTTTGGAGGCCGCAATTTTCTGACATTAGGGCAGCGTTGATCAATGTTGACTTGGGCGTTTTGATTGCAGTGTTGACTTTTGTTTTGGGCCAGAACTTCGATCTTTTAGGCTGCATTCTTTGGCATGCAAATCGAGGCTGTTGGGGACAATTTGACCACGTTGACTTCCTGTTTGACTGTAGAAATTACAGCAAGCATTGTTTGGGTTGACCAAGCTGTTTTGGGTTGACTTTAACCCTCTCTTGAGGCGTACTATTTTGCTGTTGACCAAGCTGATTACAGGTTGATTTGGGGCAGATTTGACCAGCATTGACTTTCTGGTTAGGGTTGCATTGACTGCTGATTTGACAGATTTGTTTTGGGCTTGTACTTATAATATTTGTACTCTCTCTGTGTTGAACTATTAAAGAATGATAATAAGATTTGATCAAAGGGTTAACCACATTGGGGTTTGTCTCTGGCATCCGCCACATCTTGTGTCCTCTTGAATTCGCTTGTCTTCTGCATATGATTTTATGTTCTATCTACATTCATTGTCAATGTTTACAAGTTCATGTGATTGCTACTGGATATAATTGGAAATTGTCATTGGGCTGCTAAAGGAACATTGATGTAAATTGTGCTTAAGCATAGAACATACCATTGTTATAAAAAATTAATAGTTCCGAATGCCAAAACTGCTCCACAACCAAGTTCTCCTCCACCTGAACAACATCAACCTCAAGTTGATCCTAAAGTCGAACCTTTGCCTTCTTAACCTATTGTTTCTTCATCCCTTTGTTCCTTGTCGCCTAGTGAAAGTCTTGATTCTAATAACCAGGAAGCTAAGAAGAAGAAGAAAGGGAAGAAGAAGAAGAATAAGCCAAATAAGCAGGGGTGCAACCAAGCAACAATTGCTATGAATACAACTAGTATGGAGAAACCTTCCAATCAACCCCGCAAAGTTAAATTCGCTTGCAAGTTATGTAAGCGTGACCACCTTCTTAGAGATTGTCCTTGTATTCCACAGGTATTAGAAGTGTGGTCCACAAGCTCACATCAACCTTTGTCGTCAGCTTCTAGTGATCATGTTGGTGACAAACCATCGACTAGTCATCATAAGGTTCATAGAAAGAAGGGTAAAATAAAGTTTCCCTGTAGGTTATGTGGAGGGAATCATCTTATTCACCTTTTCCCTTATATGGATGAAGCATCCAAATTGTTGGGAAACCTTACTGTTTCTCAACTGCAACTTCCGACTGGCTACCAGAAGCTTTCCCCTAATCCTCCACTAGTTGATGAAGGGATCGATTAGAATCCGTCTCCAGTCAATCCCACTTTCTCTGAACGTGAATCCCATGAGTCCATTCCCAACCAACCATTGGTAGAGAACATGGTTGACTTGATTCCACCGTTCGTTGATTGTACTTTTCCTGTAGAGAGTAAGTCTCATACTGCTCAGGTTCTCGTTTCTTCAGATTCCAATGAATTGGGGGGCAATCTTCCTGTTCCAACAACACAAAGAGCCAATCTTCCCGTTTCCACGATGTTGTCGCCCAGATTGTACAAAGACCGTGATAACTGCTTAGGGCGGGGGTTGTTACTTTGATCCTTGCCCACTCTGTTATAGCTGTCTCCCAACAATAGGCTATGGGCGGTAGTACCTATGGAATCATGTGAAGGAAAACAAGCTAGGAACCAACTTGTTTGGGAGACACGGATGAGTGGCCTAGTTTCTTGGTTAAATTTAGCAAGATTAATGATTAGATTATATTTTAAGTATGAGACCAGTGCCTTAATGGAGTTACATTTCTTGCTTATGGTAAATTAAGACCAAGTGACCGGATGGACACCTGTTGCTTGAATGATTAACTAACCTATATGATATGCAATTCCTAGGACCTATGCAAGGTGCAATGATCTTGGTTTATTTTAATTATATGCCTAGTCTAAGTATGATCTTCCCTTAACTATTTTGAAACTGGGCTCCATGGTAGGTTGTGGGAAGGATGCCAACAGGAAGCAGGCTAGGGCTTGATTAACGATACCTTTTTTTGTGCTCCTGTCCCCCGATGCCTCCAGCGCTGCAGAGATTGTGGCTCTAACGACTGCAAGGTCACCGTGTTAACCATTGAAGAGTTGCCAAGCCCCTCAAGCTAGGTGAGAAGGCTTTCCCTAGATTTCTATCAACCTAGTTTATGCTAGGAGGTACGTTTTAATGCAAGCTAGGTCTAGGATGCTTATGTACAAGATTATGAGTGAGATTATCTTGAGTTAAGATTGTTTATGTTACTTAAGTACTTAGAGTGAGTTAGCTTATAGTGAGAGTATTTAACAATGATGAGATTACAAGTGCAAAACTTCAACAAATTCTCACAAGATGTAAAATGCCAATTTTTCAACAATGTTCGACACCACTTTAAGATAAACTAATCACCATTCAAGATAGCCAAATGAAAACTTAGATGCCAAGACTTATGGTGATTACCAGTCACAAAGATGTCAATTAGATTCCAATTATCACAAGATCAGATCTAGAGCTTAAATGTAGGAGTGCTTTAGGTGCCAAATTCCAGAAATTTTAAAAATTTGGAGTAAACCAACAAGTGTTAGATCTCAACAGTCAAATCAGAAATAGTACTTTAGAAAAATTTCAACGCTTATTAATGTTATGACAACAGTAGGAAAATCACTCTAAATTATAAAATTTGCCTGACACATTGAGTACAAAACTTTTTAATGACGAGCAAAAATAAATTTATGTCTAGCGTACTTTATAATGATGTATTCAGTAATATTTCAAATCTGTAATAAGTTGTTACAATAGTAAATTGACCCACATATCATCAAGCTAGAGATCTTAGAAGTTAGACCCAATGCCCAATATACCAAAAGATAGTAAAATTTAACCAACTTGAAAAAAATCAATTTTTAGGTCTTTTAGAGGGTGTGATTCAGATAATTTAGGATCTGATCTATTTACTACAACAATGAATAATTGATAGATCAACAAGCTAATAAAACTATAATCCGTGCCCAAAATGCCCAAAAATAGCAAAAATTTGTTGAAACTATTTTTTTTAGTTTTTGATCCAAGTAAGGTGTATGCTTCATAAATTTTCAGATCTGAAATTTTTAGTTATGCAGTAAATTCCAACAAGCATAAAAGTTATATCTAGGCTAGATCTAGGGTGCCCAAGTAGCCAAAATTTATGAAAGTGAAGATTTTGCAATTTTAAAGAATTTTGACCATGTAACATGCGATTTTAAGGCTTAATTGTTATTTATTTGTCTGCTGTAATAAATCAAAGATAAAACTAGGATTTAGAGGTCAAACCCTAGGCCTCAAGCCTTGTTGAAGCACTTGCCCAAGTGGCCCAAAATTTTTGGATGAAGATGCCCTTGAAAATCAGAATTTTGGAGACCTTACACCTGCAAAACCACTAAGGAATCAGTCTTAAAAATTCAGATGAGGGTTTAGGGCAGAAAATGACCAAGGAAGGGCAATGTTAGGCCAAGGAAGGCCAGCGTTGGGGGATAAAGAGGCTAGAAAGTTAGATCAGGGGCTGAAATGGCAAGGAAAGGTCAAAAAAGGTCAACGTTGGAGGAGGAAGAGAGCCAAGGGCTTGACGTCGGGGAAAAGGAGGCTCACCAAGGAGGACACTGAGGGTGTGAGGGGCAAAAAGCCCATGACAAGCCTAGAAGGCTGCCGTTTAGGGTGAAGGAGGCAGGATGAGGTCTCTTAGGCCCATGACTAGGCCTAAAAAGGCCTAAAACCCTTGATGCAAGGCCAAATAGGGAAGACCGAGGCCCCTAGAGGCTACGACAAGCCCCAAAAGGGCCTAAAAATGTTACGCTGGGGGATCTAGGGGTGACGATGGCCAAGAGAAGGCTGATGATGGGCTTGGAGGGGCCGGATCTGGTACCGGGGAGGCAAAAAATTGAAACCCTTGTCTCAAAAAAAAATTCTCCTTCTTCGGATCTGAATTTTGTTACAAAATATTTAGTGAATAACCCTACAAAATTGTCTAAACACTAGACCTTACCCTCAAGTGCCTAGATCTAACTCTTCTTCCACTTAATCGCTTGATCCAACTTGCAAAAATGAAAATAAAACACCCAAAACCCCAAATATATACAAAATACTAAAAATCCTGAAAACTCGAGTTAGAAAAAATAATTTACAAGCTAGATATACAAAATTATTTACAAGATTTACAAATATACAAAGGTTTTGAAAATTTTAAAATTTTGAAAAAATATTTTTATGGAGTTTTGTCCTTTGATGAATGGCTAAAAACACTTTATAAACCCCAATGTATACTATAGCCTTAGCAAAGATTTAATCCACCATATAAATATTTGGAATCCAAGCAACAATGATTCTTGCCCAAGTTTGTGAACTTGGAGGCCAAGGACTGAAGTACCTACAAGCACTATGAATTTATCTCAAAAATATATTTTTTAAATCATATGGCTAATCAAACCACCTAATATTAGTCCAAAACTGTCAATAGTATGGTTTTGTTGTTGAAGAATCTAGGGAAAAGTAGTGTAGTGTGATTCTTCGTTACTTTGATAACAATTTGTGGAATATTTTTACTTTTCCTTATTAGCTTATTCTGCTTCATCTTCTTCTTCCTCTTATTAGTGCATATGTGTGTACTTCATCAAACTGCTACCAAAACATAAAAACAAGAACACAAGATGTTGGCTCTTTGCCAGGGCCAAAACCTCTCTTCTCTTGAGAGGAAAACCCTTTAGTGAATTTCTCTTACTGAAGCTTCTATTGATCAATGCCAAACCCCAGACCCTTCGCTAGAAGATCCTCTAATCCCAAGTCAAGTCCTTTCAAGATCACTTCCTCTTGCACCACTTTGTCTTCCTCCCTTCGGCACTACTTCTGGCAACTGTTGCAAACTTAGGGCAGCAACAATGCAACCCTAATTCTCCGCACGTGTGAGTGGTTCTCCTCACAAAACTATGTTAGACTTGTCTTCCTTTCTTCACTTGCATACCCTTCTTCCACTCTTGAGAGAGAGGCCTTGTAGGCCTAGTTTGAACCCTAAACAATGAGATATATGTGACTGTGATAGTGCTGTTGTGATGACTGCAATCAACCCTCCTTCACTCGCACGTGTGACTGTAATAAGCCCTAGAACAGACTTCTAAGGCTTGATATTTCTTCCTTCTTCCTTCGCTAGGGTGAGAGGGCTTTTCGCTTGTCTTGGGAGACCTTGTGAGCCTAGTCTCAAGCCCAAACACCACAAAATAATGGACTGCTTGTTCTTGCTATCGTACCTGCATATTTCTCCTTTTCCTTTCACGTGTGACTGTTTCTAGCCCTAGAAACAGTCCTTCACCTTCCTTGTCCTTCCTTCTTACTTCACTGTACCTTTGGAGACCCTTTAGACTTCCCTTCCCTTCCTTCTCTCGACTTCTTGTCTTCGCTTATTTTAGAGATGCTTGAATGCGTTATAGAGGAGTGGACAACCTCTATATATAGAGGTCTGTCCCTCCATTTAGGCTGACTTGTCACTATTTGCAGGCCGACTTGTCAACCGTTTATAGGTTGACTTGAGGACTGCTAGGAGGTTGATTTGTTGAGCAGACTTCAGATAGTTTCCATGGTGGTGCAGCATGCTTGAAGGAGCTTCTTGATGGTGCCATCTTATAGGAGGAGACTTGAATTTTCTTGGAGGTATTCTCTTGACCATAATACATGTACATACAAGGTATAACATGCCCTTAAGGTCTTCAACTTATTCTTTTGACTATTTGACTCACCTATAGCACTTTAAATAGTGCTAGACCTAATTCAATGAACAAGAAACTCATTGACATATATTATAAAAATAATATTTCTTTTCTTGAATTTATACAAATATCAAAAGTACATTTATGAAGACCGAACTTAGTTACATTTCCTTAAACATTTATCTCCATCTAATGAAAAAACAAATCTTACCAATATTGAACATAATGTAGAGATGCCCGTAGTCAGCACATACCACAAATCAATAATGTTAATTTTAGGTATGTTCTATGCTAGAGCAATTTATTTAAATTTTCAAAGTTAGCAATCATATCAGCATTAAAGTAAACTACAGATAGAACATAAATATAAATCGCAGAAGACAAGCCAAGACAAGAGGACACAAGATGTGGCGCTAGCCAGGGACAAACCCCACAATGTGGGGAAACCCTTGATCAATTATTTTTTCATGTTCTTCAAAGTTCAGCAGAGAAAATGAGAGAGATGGTACATTTACCACAGAAGTCAACACTTTGACTTATCTAGATCTGAGCATAGATCATTTCCTATAACGATGAGATCAGTTGAAGACATTCTACTTCAACTGATTCTCCAAGGTGACGACTTCACCTATCGTAGTGCTGCCTCTTGTTCATCATCTTCATGCTGCTCATCATGCTGCATCTTCCATGGTCTTATTCATCATCAAGCTGCCCATGATCTCATACATCATGCTACCCATTATGCTGCCCATGATCTCATACATCATGCTGCCCATTAAACTGAACCAAGTCTGGTCATGAACTATGACCCAACGCTTTCTCCACACGCTGCCCTCCAAGTTTTCTGCACCTGTTGTCTTTTACTGTGATTGGTTAGGGCTTGTTTTTGCTGCAACAACCCTTCATTGAACCCACAAATCAGCCTTGAATTTACTGCGACCTGGGCAAGGATTAAAGCCTTTCTTGTGAGTTATTGTTCTGGGCATATCGCAGCCCTTAGCAACTCAACGCAAGCCTGTTTTGGGAGGCTAGGCATGTAGCCTACCTCAACTAGTTGTGGCCCTCCCACAACCCACCAAAACAACCCTCTTCTAGCCCTCAAACAGATCCACAATACTTCCCATCAAACTCAGCCTTCCTCCAAGAGACCTTGGCCCCTCTACCAGCAACTCGGACTCCAAAACAATGAGCTCTGATTGCTACCTAGATCAACTTGCGGCTAGGGCATCACCATTAGGCTAGCGTATTACTCTTGGTGTCTCATTTCTTCTCCAAAAACACAAGACGTGGAGAGGAGGAGATCATCTCAAGAATGTGTGTCCCAAATGACATCAAATCCTCTTCTATTTATACCAAAAACGTATAGGTTGAATAGACATGACGTTTGGGCTTCTTGAGCCTACATAAGTTGTTGGTCGGCTTGATAATAATTCCATAATCAAAATAAATTCATATCTCCATAAATACTTATCGGAATTAGATGATATTTAGATCAATCCTACACCTCTCGACGAGAGGGATCTAATAAAAATATCAGCTGCCATAAATAAGCTGACCCACATGGAGTTTGGCCCTAGTTGCCAATTTTAACACTCCCTCTCAATTAGGGAGAATTCCATCCGCTAATCCATATGTCCAAATGTATTGTCTCTGCCATTAGTGCCTTGCACTGCGTTGCTCAGCTCTGCTCAGCTCTTGCTCAGCTCTGCCCTGCTCAGTTCTGCTGGCTCTGCTGGCTTTGCTGGATTTGCTCAGCTCTGCTGGCTTTGCTCTGCTCAACTTAGCTCTGCTGAACCAAGAAGAAGAAGAATTGATCGAGAATGTCTCATACCATTCTCTACTGGCCCGAAGTCAGTCTCAAAGTGCATACCACTGGTTCCAGACCAGTCTCAACTGACCCAAAGTTAGCGTCATAGTGGGTACCACTACTACTACTGGTCCCAGACCAGTATCATCAGTCTCAGAGAGTGTACCACTAGTCCCAGACCAGTCTCAACTGACCCGAAGTCAGTGTCATAGTATGTACCACTCTCACTGGTCCTAGACCAGTCCTCCATTGACCCGAAGTCAGTCTTAGAGTATGTACCACTGGTCCCAGACCAGTCTCAACCAACTTGAAGTCAGCGTCATAGTGGGTACAACTCCTACAATTGGTCCTAGACCAGTACCATTGATCCCAGATCAATGAAGGTCATCCTAGCATAGGTAGTACGTTAGATACAAGGATGCGTCCATCGGTACTACTATGGTCCCTATCCTCATTTCCCTGCTCATTGATCAGATGAGAGGTACTTCCCATGAGTCCCAGACTGCATGGGTAGGATGCCTCGACAGGAGAACTTAATCAATCCTGTCCTCACAGGAGAACTAATCATCCTGCTACACAATCGCCATGGAGAACACATCATCCAGGCCTCATAGGAGAGCTAATCATCCTGCTACATAATCGTTATGGAGAACACATCATCCAGACCTCACAGGAGAACTAATCATCCTGCTACATAGTCGTCATGGAGAACACATCATTCAGACCTCAGAGCAGAACTAATCATCCTGCTACACAAGAGAGTGAATCATTCTGTCCCACAAGAGAGCGAATCATCTTGTCCCACAAGAGAGCAAATCATCTTGTTCACAGGAGAGCGAATCATCCTGTCCATAGCAGAGCGAATCATCCTGTCCCACAAGAGAGCGAATCATCTTGTCCCAGTGCGCACCACCAGGGGAGGGTGAGTCACCCTATGGTCGTATGTTGCTCCAGTAAGAACCGCAAGGCCCTAGAGCTTCCAGAGCTCAATGTATGCAATATGCAGGATCCTTTTACAAGGGTCTTTCGACGACTCCAAGTCGTTCGCGAAAATCACAAATTTGATCTTTCCCCGGGGCTCTGACAAAGTGTAGCGACCTGTACATCATCTCAATGCGATAGAGCCTCCTTGCTCATCGACTTACCATATCCCAGATAAGGCAGTATCTGATGTCTATCCGCTAGAGCAATTATTGAATACGGAATTCCTCAATAATCGAATCCCACCTCTAGTTGTCACAGAGAATCACAGTGGTATTCATCATGTGTACTTATTGAAGAGTTTCCACAACCAGGCAACTTCATACGAGGTCTTACTCGTAGTTATGTATCCGGTCTCAGCGGTACTTATAACCACTGACTTCTGCTTCCTGCTCATCCATGATATCGAAGCAGAATCCAAAGAGATCCAGCACTGAGAAGTGCTCTAGTGATCCTCCACACTGCCTGCCCAATCAACATTCGAATAATCATGCAGTTTTCATATTTCCGGCAGTGTATCTCAATCCATGAGAGATTGTGCCCCGAAGATATCTTAGAAGATTCTTGGCACCAATCCAGTGAGGTTTAATCAAATATGAGCTCACCATGCTAACTGCAAAACATATGTCCGAAATCTAACTCCCTCTTACGCCTGATCAAGAGTTCATGGTGAGGACCACCCTGAATGTAGTCTCCGAGGAGTGGGAGGCATTTGTCCAAGGCATTTTGGGTAGAGCTACTCTTCCAGGATGGGAAGAGATGTGGGAAACTCTTCGCCAAGAAGAGATCAGATGACTGACCAAGGCTGGGAGCAGTGGCAAAGGAAGTCGAATCAAGAAAGAGGAGGAGGAGGATGCGGCTCTAGCATCTGCGGGACAACAGGGGAAGAGGAAGAAGAAGGATATCTCCAAGGAGAAGTGCTTCCATTTTGGGGAGCTGGGACATTATGCATCCTAGTTTCCAAGGAAGAAAAACAAGGGAGAGGCTTCTAACTCCAAGGAAACTCCAGCTAAGGCAGAGAAAGAAGTCGAGACTGATGACGACTGTTCCATGAGTGCTCATGCACCTCTAGAGAAGAGGTGGGGAGACATCGAGTTGTAGTCAGGAGGACTACATAGTATGGGCAGGATCCTTGAGGTGCCCAAACTCTTGGATCATATCCGACTATGAGAGCCCTTAACGACAGTAGCAGGATGACAGAGGTCGGGTGGAGCACAGTGTAGTGGAGCAGCAAGGCAGTGCTTGGGTGCAAAAAACTAAAGTAGCGCAGTGGAGGTTGCAGCAGTGCGAGAGGAACGAAGGTGTATGCAGCAACGCAGTGGCAGCAGAGGGAGCACAAGATAGCAGCAGAGGCAACTTCAGTTTCATGAGGCTTCCAGATTGATCGGGATGTTTGTATTTGGGTACATCAGTTACTTACTTCCCAGTAAATAAGTTGCAGTACAGATGTAGCAGTGGCAATGGTAGTGTCATGGGTAGTAGTACAGGAAGCAACAGTGCAGATGATGTGATGCAGTAGGCCAAGCATCAACACAGGTACCAGTGTGGAGGATCAGTGTGATGTTTTTGTGGTGAAGCATTACTAGAGCACATTCTTCACTAAGAGGGAGTGTTGATTTGTGGTAGCATCGAATGTGCTCTAGCCTTGAAAATTGGTGGAGAGGCTAAGGCACATAAGATCTCCAAGACCCAGAAATGGTTTGGGGAAATTCCACCCGGTTAGAGAGATATTAAAATAATTAACATTTTTAATGGTGTTTCTAAGTCTAAACCTAGGAAAATTAAAATATTAACGGATATTAATATAAAACTGGGTGAGAATGTTCTAAATGACATGGATTAAGCCAAATCTAATCTTAGCTATTGATTAGGGACTTAATCTCGGCCATTGAAGACTCAACAGGAAAAGTATAAGAGGAGGCTTGAGGGTCAGTTGGAGATACACCAAGATTGATTAGTTAGTTCGATTTTCTAGAGCGGGGCTTGCTGAGAAACTCGAACAAGTGATTTGTTGCAGCGAGGGGTAGTGAGTACATAGCAGAGAGGCAGGGATAGTGCCAGAGGGTCAGTGCAGTGACTGAAGAGGTTGACGCAGAGGCAGCTAGAGCTACGCAGAGGTAGCAGAAGCTACGCAAAGGTAGCAGAAGCTACGCAGAGGCAGTTGGGGACTGCACAGAGGCTTAGGGGTCTGCGTGGGTGACACAAAAGGCTAGAGAGATGATGCAGAAAGGCAGAAGGCCGTCGTAGAGGCTTTAGGAGCTACGCTGAGGCTAGCAGGGCTGACGTCGAGCCAAGAGGAAGCGCCAGAAGGATTTTCGTGGGGCAGACTAGAGCTGAAAGGCTGAATATCTGTCTCCGAGAAGAGGTATTACTGCCGTGTAACAATCTCTATTGGGTGATCCATTTCGGCACCCTAGTTGTACTCAAGAATATGCATAATAATAAAACCCTCAGAATTGCTGCACCGGTTTTCTTGCATTGAGTTTTTGCGGGGACGATTGTCCAAAAATAACGGTGTCCCTTGTGTTTGTCTCAGTATTTTCAGTTGTTGATCTGTATATGAGTTAAGGTTGCATTTGTGTTTATTTCAGTATTTATGTTTATAAATAACTTTTTAATGGAATAAATAAGTAGGAGAAATAAACCAGATCATGTAGTAGGGATTTCTAACAGGTTAGACTTAGAAATTTCAACATATATGGCACTCATGACAAAACTCATTGATTTTGAGCCTTCTTCTTTTGAGGAGGCAATTTCCCAACCAGTGTGGGTAGGATCCATGGTGGAGGAGTATGACTCCTCATGAAGGACAATGTATGGGAGGTGGTGCCAAGACCAGAGAACAAGTTAGTGGTTGGTTCTAGATGGATATACAAAGTGAAACATGCCGCTGATGGCAGTGTCGAGAAGTATAAGGCCAGATTTGTGGCCAAAGGCTTCTCATAGGTAGAGGGAGTTGATTATGAGGAGACATTTGCCCATGTGGCGAGATACTCCTCCATTAGAACCATTCTAGCATTAGTTGCACAGTTGGGGTGGAAGATCCACCAAATGGATGTGGTTGAAGAAGAGATTTCCATAGAGTAGCCTGAGGGGTTTGAGATATTTGACAAGGGGATACATGTGTGTAGACTCAGGAGAGCCCTTTATGGTATCAAGCAAGCACCTTGTGCTTGGTACACTCGCATAGACTCCTCTCTCAATGGACTTGGCTTCAGTGTTCACTAAGAGTGAAGTAGATGCCAATCTCGACTACGTTGTGCTAGATGACAAATTGCTAATCTTAGTTCTGTATGTAGATGATTTGATACTGACAGGGGATGAGAAGCTGATATAGTCTTGCAAGGTGGACCTTGCAAGAGAGTTCGAGATGAAGGACATGGGCTTGATGCACTACTTCCTTGGTTTGGAGGTGTGGCAGGGAGATGGAGCGTTGTTTGTGATCCAGGGGAAGTGTACCTCTGAAATACTTCAAAGATTGCATATGCAGTATTGCAAGCCTATGGACACTCCTCTAGCTACCAACTAGAGGAAGGATGATGCTTCTACATGAGAGGTAGTAGATGCCACCATCTATAGACAGGTGGTTGGGTCCTTAATGTATTTGGTGAACACAAGGCCCGACATATGTTATGCAGTTAATCAACTGAGTCAATTTATGGTGAAGCCTACCAAGATTCACTGGAAAGCAACAAAACATGTGCTTAGATACCTCAGAGGCACAACATATTTTGGTTTATGGATCAAAAGGACTGACGGTGTGAAGCTCCAAGGCTTCACTGATGTAGATTGGGCAGGGAATCCATTAGACAAGAAGAGCACTTCGAAAGTTATCTTTAGTGTTGGGTCAATAATTATTTCCTGGTATAGCATGAAACAAAGATCTGTAGCGCTCAGCTCAACAGAGGTCGAGTATATGGCTGCTAGTCAAGCAACATGCAAGGCCATTTGGATGAGGAAAGTTCTTGTTGGTCTTGGTCTCTTTAGTCAGGAGATGGATCCTACTGTGATTTACTGTGATAATTAGAGTTGTATCAAACTCTCTGAAAATCCAGTATTTCATGATAGGTCCAAGCACATTGATATCAAGTACCATCACTTGAGAGATTGTGTGTAGAGGAGAAGCATGATGTTGTAGTACATTCCCACAGAGGAGCAAGATGTAGATATTTTGAGAAAGGCATTGTCAAGAGGCAAATTTGAGTTCCAAAAGAACAAGATAGGGGTGATGCAGAACCCTTTTCTTGCTAAGAGGGAGTGTTAAATTGTAGCAAGAAAAGACTTCATTTGACTTGTGCCTTAGTCAAATGGAGAAATCTGATTTTCCACATCAGCAGAATGACTTGGATTGCTGTTAGCTGCAGTGACATGGTTTTGTCTCCTAGTTAAATAAGTAAATTCGAGTTTGTAGGATAGAAGTAGAGTTATGCATGGGTTGATTGCCAAAATCTAGCAATCCAGTGGAGTTATTGTTAGTTAAATTTAGTTATCTGAGCTCTAGTCATTAGTAGAGTCAATAGGAGTTCAATTGAGTAGTTATAACAATTGTTAACTCACTGAGCTTTTAGTTAACTAATCAATTTACTAAAAATAGTCCTAGTCATGCATGGAATTCGAATTGCCTAGTTGGAGTGGAGGAAAAGGCACATTGTATTTGTCAATTGTACACTAGTTGAGTGTACAGGTTTTGCATTGGATTAGGTGGTCAATGCCTCTAGCAATTGTGAAAATAAATAGGGAATTTCCCTATCTTTTAGGAGCTAATTTCCTTAAGGATTGCGCAAGGAAATAGGAGGAAGGCTGAGGCATATTCTGGCTAAGTGTTGCTCAGAGCAGGCTAGAGAGCAAGAGATCAGTATTGCAGTGTAGGTGGTGCTTTAGGATTGAAGCTGCCATTGTAATAGATCCATATTCTCATCTGAATTAATGCAAAACAGAGGAGGGGTTTTTCCCAGTTGGGTTCCCTAGTAAAAATACCGTGTTCATTGTGATTTGATGGTTGCATGTGTTCCTTTCCGCAAATTGAGTAGAAGAAATTTGTGTATATTGTTTTCAATCTGAATTCATTAGCAACTCTAAATTTTGATCCATTTCTACGCATATCATTCTTGACTTGAGTTATTCTCATGAAGTAGGCTTGTATAGACTCCCCTTTGTCCATCTTGATATCCCTTAACTTGTTCTTGAGAAAAAGGATTTGATTTGCATTTGTTGACTTTGAACATCCCAATCAACTTATCATACATTTCCTTAGAAGTTCCTAGATCAGAAATATAAGATATTAAATGCTTTTGAATGGAGTCAACTAAGATTTTCTTAGCTTTGATCTCACCTTTTCTATACTTCGTTCTAGCAGTAATAGGTGCATTTGAAGGAGGCTCCACCACTTTCCCTTGCACATAATCCAACACTTCATGTTCCTCCGAGGTCAAATCAAGAGTCATCTTTTAGGCATGATAATCTGATGAGCTTATCCTCAGTCTTGAAATAAGAGGTAGCAACCATGGAGACTTGTCCAACAGTCCTTGTTCAATAGTAAGAAGTATTCCACAACGATTGCTTCTTCCTTCGGCTTTTTCTTCACCTTAGCTCTGATACCATGTTAATTTTTATGGTATGTTCTATGCTTGCATCAATTACTTAAATAACTTAGTAGCCCAATAACAATTTCACTTTATATTACAATCACAATAAACTTCAGCAATCCCTTAGCATCTAATTTATGATCATCAATGACAGTAATTGTAGATAGAACATCATCAACAATATGTATAGGAAGACAAGCCAAGACAATGAACACAAACATTTAGGCTAATCAGGGAAAAAACCCCACAAGTGGGAAAACCCAACCAATTTTTTCTTATTGATAAATATCAAATGTCCAGCAGAGAGAGCAAATCCAATTTTGTACAATGAAGACAAATTCAAAGTCAAAAATTTGACTATCCAAAGAAAGATGACCAACCGAAATCAATGCCAAAACAAGAAGCCCAATCTGAATCAAATCTGTCTTTGTCAAATTTGCAATTCTGAAGTCTGTCAACAATAGTCAACTTGCCCAAACAAGTCCTGTCAATAGTGATCAAACTGTAGTCAAACAACCTCCAATCAGTTTGGTCAAACTAGCAAGGAACTCGACCTCTTGACCAGGTCAAAGTCAGCCCAAAACAGAGATGAAAAACCAGTCAAACAAAGTCAACGCTCTGTGGCCAAAGCATGTAAATTATGCCTGTGGTCAACGCTGGTCAACCTGCCCAAAATTCCTCATTTTGTGTGCCAATGGATGTGGCCTGCCCAAATAGAATTTATCCAAGTCAAATCGCAGTCAAGCAATCTCTCAAAGTCTTCGGTCAATGCTGGTCAAAGGTTAACTGCAGGTAGTCAACATAGGAAAAATAGAGCTTCCAAGGAACCCTTTGCATGTGTGGAAAGAAGATGCTACCTCAGGTCGTACGAACCAAGTAGAACATGAGAGAGAAGATGTGTGAGTGAGATGATGCAAAAATGAGGTGGACTTGACTTATATTTATAGTGGTTGACGTGGGGTGAAGAGTCATGTCTATTCACTAATGGGGCCGACTTGTATATGAAGGATGAGGCCGACTTGAAAAAGAGGCATTTGTAGGTAAGAAAAAATTCTAACTTTTAAGGTGAAGAAGGATGCTATCAAGGGTGATCCAATGTGTGAATGCGCCATCAAGGAGGGGCTTCCAAGTAGGGGAATTAGCCCCTATTTGCACCCTTTAACACTTGTTGATATCAAACTTAGTAACACATCCTATGTTTTGTCATGATTGAAATTTAAAATAGATTCTTAGTCAAATCAGGTACATCTAAAACATTTCCATGCTCAAGAACATTACTTGAGGGCATCTGGAATGATGAGATGGATCCCACTTCAACTATTAGGTACGTGGCATCATCACCAAGCTCCACTTGTATGCTTACCTCCTCGTTGAGGTCAAATGTTTGGATACTACATTACCCACCTACCATTTGAAACCGGATATAGTGTGAGATGAAATGCATGAGACCATGGAGAATGTTGTCTCAAACTTGAATGCAAGTTCATCCACTTTGGTAGAGGGTTCTACACTCCTTGTAAACCACATCTACTATTGTGGTTTTCCTTTCCCCTTCTTCTGCTTAGGACAATAAGAAGCATAGTGTCCAAGCCTTTAACACTTGAAACACTTGATGTGTCTCAAGTTCTTTTTTCCTTGATTCAAGGAACCTTAATCCTTTTTCTTTCAATTTTGACCCTTCCCAAGTCCTCCTTTCATATCGCCCTTCTTCATTCTAGTGTGGAAATTTTTAGAACTTGTTGCTTTATTCAAATTCAAAAATATCACTTCAAACTTGAGGTTTTTTATATCTATTCCTTGTGAACTTTCAACGTTAGGGCTTCTTACCCACCAAAAGTGGGTAACCTTATAGGAGAAAACTTTTCTCCTATCTTGGACAACCAGCTACCTAGCAACCCTACATATTTCTTAGTGATAATGATGTGCCATACACCGCTCACCATCCAACATTTCTCTTGAACAAAGGTGAGCTACAACTCAACAAGTTTTTTTAACCATTTTGCAGTCAAGTACTTTTACTTAATGTTTTGGGCATTCTAACATGGATAAAGAGGTGATCTGGATGATTGACTGATTTTGACTATAAACTTGTTCTCTCACCTTACTAGGGGGGTTATTGTTTAGCCCTAGTCTAGTGGGACCTCCTCTAAGACCTTAGGGTTATAGGAGAGGCATTACTTGGGAAGCTTAGATTGAAGTTGCATGTCCATAACCATTCCTTACTTACCACTTTTCACCTCTCCCTTGATATCACATCCATCCTTCAGGCTAATAGTCATTAGTTCATTGGGATTTGGCACCCATTCATTGACATCCTTGAGTTAGGGATGGACAACATTTCCTTGGAGGTTGATGCAGCTACAAGAAATATAAAAGCATAAGATGGTCACAACAAAAGAAAAAGAAAAGTTAAAATGCAAAAGATGGTCGAGGCATAATTAGCATCTGGGAAAAAACCTAGCATGAGCTCTACCTTCCTCATTAGCCATCACTTGGTTCATGAGCACTAGATGCTCCATCTTAGCATAAGGAACCCTTGAATGTCTCAACCTTTATGAGCGCGAAACTGATTCATCTTCAAGGGGTAAATAAATGCTATATCGTAAAAAGCAAGCTTGGACACCTAAGTTACACTCCATATAAAAGCATTATTAAACAAAAGTAAAAGGTGCACTAGAGGGGTGGAAAAATCAGGCCGAGGAAAGGGATAACTCATGCCTCCATGATTGCTCTCTCCATTACATCTATACAATCAAGATGTAGACCTCCACCAGCTTGTCCCATGGCCATGGACTTAGCCATGAAGTCTTTTCCCTTCGTTGCCATTTATTGTCACTAACACCTATGAATTGAAGGGTTGACCTTGGAAATGTCACCTCCACTTAGGGGCTAGAAGCACCTGATAGGGTTGATTACCTAGCAACCTCCAAAAAGGTAGGGAACACTTTTACAAGACTTGCTCTAGTTAGATATTTGAAGGTGATCCTGATTTGAAGTTTTACTATGCCCTTAACATTTAAGTATGGGCCACTCTGATGCATTATGGTCATTGTCTCTAATGAGTGCTTGCTTTCACTTGAGTTTCAGATGGTTTTTCCGAATGGTTTTACACAGAGCAGCAGAGGCCTTGAGGAAACACTCATTCCATGGCTATTCCAAATGATGCCCAGGCTGTACTGCACTTATAGAGAGCATGATGACCTTGTGGATGCAGCATTGCCCTTCCACAGCAGAGCGTTGGGCACTTTGATGATCCTGATAGTTGATTGACACCCCAAAGCACCCTTAGATGCTGAAATGCCAAGCTCACTTTGCTTAGCATTGGAGATTCATGATGATGCACCCAACAGAACCAGCATGCCCCCAGGCTGGCCTTGACATTGGCCTTGGAAATGTGAACCCCCAAAATATTTCCATTGTCAGGGGTTCGCATTTCCAACTGTACCTGTTTCAGAAACTTTCCAATGTTTCCACATTTCGTGCAACTTAGATATGAGAGAGCTTCCACTTCGCAAAACAGTTAAGGCTATGAAAGATGAAAAAAGAGATGGACATGCAATTTAATTGAAAAATATTGAAGGCTAGGCTCTTAGGCCACCAACATCAGTGTAATGAAAACCTGAATAATTCAACCAACTGATTTGAAGAGCTGTAACACATGGCATAGTCAAACCCTATTTTGCATTGACTCAAAGACTGTTTGCGTCATAATGACAAGTACAAAACTGGTTGCATAAGTAGCAGTACACTGAGTGGAGGCAACAATGAAAGGAAGAATGGGAAAAGAAGAAAAACAATGGCTGCAGACTGCTGCTCAATAAGATCTCTCTCAAATTTGTCCTCTTCACTGATGTCTTATAGATCTTCTAAAATCCAAACCTGGATGGCCTCGGCATGCAAGCATTCTAATGTACTAATTGAACCCAACTCTATGGATGTATACCCCATTTAGCAAATCAAACTCTCTCTCACTGTTTGTGTTCAATGGCATGCAATGAATGAGGGAAGTCAACCTCCTCAACAATAACAACTGACGAATAATAAACACCCCATGACTTGACTCTACTTGTCAATCAACTACATTACCAAAAATAGCAATTGTGCATGATCATTATTAAATTTGGAACTTGAAACTGAATGCAATATGGCAGTCACCTGTACTCTTCTAACAAAGGAAATCTCCCAAGTCCTAGCATGCATGAGGTGAATGATACAAAGTTCAAACTGCGCTTCACAAAGAAAACCCTCCTTCGACCTGCTGTTCTGTAGATTGGAAACTTTGAGGTAAGGATAAACCCAGCCCAGCTCTATCATTCAAGATAAAATGATGGACTACTTCCTCTATTTTGCTGTTAAAGCGTCACTTAATCCCTTCTATCAAAAAACACACAAACTGTGGCATCTGTAAACAGAAAATTGTCACCGAAATATTCCCAGAAAACCACCATATCTCGCTGCTTATTGATATTACCACTACATTACATGTGTTCCAGGCAAATCTGAGAGTTATTTTACAAAAATACAAGCAACCAATTACTGGAAATCTGTTGGTGTAGCTTCTGATATATAAAACTAAACCTCTGCTACAGAACAGTCATCCACTGAGAAATTCTAACCATCTGTTCACTGAATCATAAATGTGACCAGTCCCTTTAAAGTTTAACTCTTTCAAATAAGTTCACAGCAAAGAACTCTTGAGACATCTCAACCTGACTAAGCACTTCATTGACATTCAGCCTTTCAGGTTGTAAACAACAACATAGCTCATGAGTAGATCCTGCCTACCTCTAAAACTCTTGATAGCTGCCATCGTTGGCTGTCACTAGTTTTTTTGTTACAGTCACGCAAAAACTCCTCACATATTGGCTTGTGATTGTTAGAAAGAGGAGTGGCTTGTCCAGTTTTTAAAATCACTGCATGAGTCTCCCACTTTTGCAACATGCAAGCGATACTAGCACTGTAAATACTAGTTTCAGCCTTTAAGAATTCAGGATCAGTTTGCTGATAGGTTTTAGATAAATCCAGCTTGGTGTTTGTTGCAAATTGGGGATGATTCGTCAAATTCTCCAAAAGGTGTTGCTTCAAATATTCAGCGGCACAAGAATCACCGTCGCCAGTAAACACCTAATAAACCAACCATATGATATCAACCTTTGCTCTGCATCCTAAGAATCCTCCATTGTTGCTTTCTTTCCTTAATTGAAACATGCATAGCTGTTGATCAGAGAACAACCACTTGAACAAAGCTGTAATCAAAATTTTGAGACAACTTCTACAGAAGTCACCTACTTACTCAAGAAAAAGTGATCAAAACCTTCAAAATAAATGATGAAATAATTATAAGATTAGGTATTCTCAAACAAGAGGGCGACCAAGGGTTAAATTTTTAGAACAAGAAGCATGCCATTACAAGCTATAGGAGATATAACACTCACGAAAGATCGTTAACCCCAATAATAACAAATCAAACTTGAAATAAATAATAAAGCACAAGAACCAAGGTGAATTAGGGCTTCCAAACTTGGTGAATATCATCCCCTGATAATTTTAGAACTTCAGTCATGAAAATAGGAGCTTGCCAAATACACCAAGGTGGTCAAATTAGGGTTTACTTTAATAGACGTCCCTCTCAATGGCTGCCACATCTCACTCTGAAACACTTCCACTAACTTAATTCGAACCACTTTAAACTTGAGTCATGAATCTAGAGCTTGTACCTGCCAAAAATAGTAATGTTAAATATAGCCATGCCAAACATAGCAGTCTTACTCCTAAATATGAGGAAACCTGAAAAATGGCGAGAACTGATATGAGACTGCTGCCAACTACAACACTCTTAAAAATACACATTGCTCAAAATGGCATCCTCTTGCATGTCAATTGAAATTAGTTTCAGCAGACTCATTTTTCTACAAGGAATCCAATTATATGCTCATAATCAACATGCGAGCCTTGAAACCCTAATTGCTAAAAATAGCAGTGTCATGAAAACATTCACATATTGCCTGGAAAGAGATAATTGGCATTGTGAGCTCACAAGAAACAATAATATGTGATCACTTCTGATGTGTGCACCTTGGAACCTTGGTTCCTGGAAAATAGTAAAACTGTTAAAAATAGCAGTTTCCAACAAATTTGGTGAATATTCCTTTGAAATGGATTCTCATTACTAAGAAACCTGATTCACATATCACTGAATGCTAGCTTGTTGAAAGCTAGTTGGATCTTAACTCTCCAGTTGCACATGCAAATCTAAGGGTTAAATATGGTGATTCAGGGGGAGAGGATCCCCCTGTGGGATGTCGAGAACCTCAGGATCTCTGTGCTCTGCAACTGTCAATAATTGATCTCTGGAAAATCTGGCTTGTATACCACTGTGCTTGTCCATTAGGTAATGGAGTCAAATGCATTGTGCCTTCGCTGACTTGCTATAAAGAGGATCTAACTATACATGCCCATCTGCAACCATGGAAAGGATGGGAATTTATCTTACAGTGTAGAAACCTTGGTGAAGCTTATTAGTCCTTAATATGAAAACTTTAAAATGTTTGGCCATATATTTTTGAAAATATTCAAATTTCTAAGGATTTGATATAGTTTCTATAAAATTTTGATGATTTTTAAGGTACAATAATTTTATCCTATAAAATTTAGGCATATAATTTTTAGAAAAAATGGAAATTGAAGAATATTTTTTTTGGGAAAAGCATGGAAAATTAGCCCGTGGGCAAAATTTAGCCTGTAAAATCTTCCTTGTCTGCAACTGAAATCTGCAATGCACCTATCATGTGTGCTCCTGCTACGGGAAAAAGAGTTGAAGTTGACAAATGGGGGAAAGCTACATGGTTAGAGGCCAACACTTGTGGGGGCAAAGAAGCCCACCAATGAGGCTAATGGGCCCTAAGGTACAAGCACAACCTATCAGTGTGAATAATGATATGAAATGGAACATTGACCAAACTCATCCAATCAAGACCAAATGATGATCAGTCTTGTTAAATGTGATATCACTGTCAATGAGGCTAACGATGATCAAGGTGCTCTAGCTTCTGGATCACCCCTCAGATGATGTGTTGGGATTGATGAAGAATGAACTACTAAGTGGAATACAATGATGAAAACCTTTCCCTCAACATGAAGAAAAAACCAAGAAGTACAACAAAATGGCACCATATCCCTAAGGCTTGATGAAGAATTGACCAACCAAGAAAGATGTCTTAATACATAAGATGAAGAGACAAGACAATAATATGACTCAAAACTCCTCTTATTGTTTCTTCAACACTACCCATGCGTAGTAGAATCACTACTCAACCATAACGATGCAATGTAAACATTGATTACTCATCTAGGCTTGACCTAGACCATCTATTCGGAAACAAACAACAATGATATGCCATTAAATTCTGGTATGCAATTCTGGGAACAAAACCAAAACTGAACCCAGAACTTCCCCCCTTTTCTTCGTTCGATTCTTCTACTGTTTTTGCTTTATTGAAGCCCAAAAACTCTTATGCTAGAAGTTTGTCAAAGCTGCCATGATCAATCAATGAACTTGAATGACCAATATAACCATGCAGCGAATTGATTGATGATAGGGAAAGATCAACACAGTCAACCCTCCAGTGCAACCAATCATGGAGTCTCGTGAGATGGAAAGATGCATTCATATGCTTGTTGCTTAAGAAATCAATTAAGTCAGTCTATTGAAACTTGGAACATGGTACTCCCTAGTGATCAATAAGAAAGTAGAAGAGCCCAAACTCTTCAAATCTACAACCAAAAACACCTCCATCATCCTTAGCACAATCAGATCACGAGTATATTTGATATCCAAGCAATGATCAGTCAGAGAATCTCCTGAACAAGAAAATTTGAATGCACGATCATGGACAAATGTAAGGAAGATCATTTTTTGATTGAACCAAAAGTTGCTCCCTCTACTACAATGGCATCTAGTTAAATTGTTCTTAAATCACCATAGAGAGGGACAAGGATAAAGTCTCTTGCTGATTCAATTCCACATGGCTGATTTGTTGCTCTTCTTTTTGAATTTTATCATCATTAATGGAAGAAATTAACAGTCCCACTTGTAAATTCGGCCCTTCATTTTCATCTTCATCGAACTCTGCATATGGCCCAAGTGGTGCAATCACTGTTTCATAATCATCCAAGTAAGAGTCATCATGATTCCCTTTGTTACCCCTCATATTGGCATGAGTGGTAGATTGTGATTCTCATCACATTACAGGTTTTGCAGGGGTAATTTATAGGGATATTGATGATACACACCTCCTTTTGCTAGGAGATGGTTCACTTGGGGATATCTTTTGATCTCCTTACTTACCATGATGTTGCATTTGACATATCTTATGTGGTGGTATTTGGTTCTCTCTTCATGGTTGTGCTTGATGACTAATTATGACACGCTCCTTAGTTTTTATGGTGGATAATGTTGTTCATTGTTAGCCTAGCCTAGCCTAACATTCACACATCTCATGATCTCTTTTTATTGTGATTTTGGCATATAGTGAAATTGCTAAGGTCATCCTCATCATTGGTACAAATGTGGTGAAAAAGGGGTCACTCTCTCTAATCATGATGATAGTATATAAACAACCATGTACTCAAAAAAGGGGGCAAGATTAAAATATTTTATAAAGGGACACCCCCTTTAACTATAATGAAGACATATACATGTTAAGGCTAAGTAAATATGGCCCAAAAATGAAATGATGTCATCCAAAAGGGTCCACTTGTAAGCTTGAGTTCATATGACATGGTAAAGTGGTTAGTACTTGTTTCATGAAGTCGCCAATCACACAATGGGGCTGCATTTGTTCAATGGTAACAAAGGTTGAAGACAACTCTAGTAACACAAATTAATGGTGGGGATGATGTCATCTCATATGAAAACCCACTTAGATAACATATGACATGAAGGGGCCAATACGTCACATGGAGCCATTGCCGTTCCTTGGCCACCAAGCCATATCGAAGGGCTTCCATCGCAAATTATATTGGTTGCTCCCGAATTAAGGGTGATGTATACCATGATTCATCCATTAATGGTCAATATGGAGCTAATTATGCTAGCCGATACATGTCCATGTAGGATGGATCCACTGTCCTAAGTCATGAGGCCACCTTTCATTACAATGGCTGGGTTATCAAAGAATGCGTATGAAATGACATCGATTTGGCAAATTCATTGGATAAACGTGAGATATACATTAACATAGCATAAGTTGTGGGCCCTCAATCATGGAGTGATTCCATTCCAAGCATATGGTGAACCCATTGCTTAATTCCATTTGTTAAACAACCGAATTAATCTAGTGGTTTGGTATGACATTTTATTCGATGAGGTTACATATTTATATGCTTAGTGGAATTGTTTATTATTATATAGGGGGCAATTTCTTCATCAGGTGAGTCATTATTTCTTGTAGCACTATGGGTATCATTCTTTATGAAGGTTGAGTGCACTATTGATGAAGGCCCTGTTGAAAAGTGTAACTAGGTTCAGTCTCCATAATGACATGTAATTATGATCTTTGTAAATGATGAAATGACGAGAATAAAATTATTCTTGTAATGCCTTGCTTCATGGGTTTCATGAGCAAGAGGTTTATTTTAGATGGCTCCCATTGAGATCCTTGGGATTTGTCAAAGAGTCAATGTCATGTATGAAGAAGGTCTTCTTGAGCATATGTATTAAATGTATATAAGTCTACAAAGCCCTCCAACAACAAGCACTAGTTCTCTTCCTCATGTTGTCTTCAAGTTGAAGTAAAGATCTCATGTCGACTTCAAGCAATGGAGACACATCTAATCGGATGTATAAGTTGACTTATATTGATGGGAAAACCACTATATATAGGCGTGTAGACACTTTGTAGACACTTCACATAACACACAATTTCGAGTTCAGATTCCTTTAAGATTTCGGAGGGTAACTACAGTGAAAAGTTCGAATATTTTCGGATGAAGAGAACAATGATAAGTTTGGACCTCTAGTACAGTCATCAAGCAGTTCAGATCTTTGGTTTTGGTGGATAGTTACAGTCATGTAAATTTAGATGTCATTACAGTAAGAGGAATTCAGATCCTTCTGAAACCAAGCATAGTGATTGCAGTGATGTGAAGATTCAAGAACAATAAGGTGTCATGGTTATGGAAAAGCTGCAATTCAGTGATGTGGTGGAACCTCAGCTAAGGGTCTCAATGCTACCTTAAAGGAAGGACATCAGTACTAGATCAAGGGAAAGAGATCGATGCCATCATAGAATTAAGATGACAACAAGGAGGTCTCGCAGAAAGGAGATCTCAATATGAAGACAATAAGAAGATCTCAGTGGTGACAAGTGTCCCAATGCTACGAAGATCGAAGAGGAAGATAAGAAGAGAAGACAATCAAGAGAACTAGTGTCTTGGTCTTGGAGTGGCTAATAGGTCAAGGGTCTTGGTCTTGGTATTCGTCAATTGGAATCTCTATAAGAAGAATTTGTGCGGGTTTTCCTCTCAAAGAGTGAGAGGTTTTGGCCCTGGTCATAGCATACATTCTGTGTCTCTTGTGTATTTATGTTTATGCATTGGTAATTGTTTGATGAAGAAGAACACTAATAACTTAATCAAAGAGAAGACCCTAATCTAATGAAGGAAAAAGATACTCACAAGCAGTTACTAATTGATAGAAATCACCTAAGTCTACTGCCCTAGATTTCTCAACATGGTATCAGAGCTAAGGTGACAGTTGAGGAAGGGCATCTAATCAAAGAGACACTCAAGGATCGAGTTTCAAGAAAGGCATCAAAGCAAAGTGAAGGATCTACATTGAAGAAGCAAACCCTAGACCAGAGGAGGAAGTCTACTTCAAAAGAAGTCTTGGGATCATCAAATAATCAAGGCCAAAGACTTATTGTTACTCAAGGCGAATAAGATCTACAAATCAAGGCAACTAGAAGTCTACACCAACAAGAGTGTTGGATCCTATAAACTTTAACAAAAGACCACAAAGACTCTCATCAAGATGAAGAGATCTACAAAGAAAGGCAGCCCAAAATATAGAGAAGCATTTCTAGGACTCAGATCACATCATCTTGGAGACCCTAGAAGCATTTATGATCTGCACTCATTCACCCCTGAGAAGTCAAAGTATCTTGAAGGCAAAGAAGGCTAGAAGGCATGGCCATCATCTTCAAAAGCTATAAGGCTAGTTCCCTCTCATTGAACCAAGGATCTCCAACTTGTCCTTGAAGAAGGTCATCCATGGAAGCATCAAGACATCCTCATGAATCACCCTCAACAAAAAGGAACTAAATCTAAAGGTGATGTCATCATAAAAGGAGCAATCTCCTTTCATTGAAGAAGGGTTTCTCATTTGGAAGATAATATCCAAAAGGAGGCACTAATACATATTCTTCAACCTCCATCAAAGTGATCAAGTTGAATATTTCATCTTCACTTGTCAAGTAGGTATCTTTCATTCTATAATCAAATTTGGTAAAATGACTTCGTTTTGCAATGAGATCTATAAGCTGGTTGGGTTATCGAAATTCCTTGCATGGAAAAGGAGGATATAGATAGTCCTCGAAGAAAGTGAAGTCATTGAACATATCAATGAAAAGGTCTCCTCTGAATACATGGAAAGGATTCTTATGAAAGGTCCCCTCATATAGCAGTATTGGAGACATAAAAGAGATATATATGATAAACTGGTAGAACTATTCTCTGAAGATGCGATAAAGAAAGATCATATCACTCAGATCTGATCTACACAAAATTGAAGGAATCAAAGGATGAAGGGATATATTCATAAGATCTCAACTACAAGATCTAGGAAAGATGATAAGGAGATAATCATCATTGTTTTAAATGCACTAATTGATGAACAAGGTAACACATGTTTATGAGTATAAGAAGGCTATCCCATTCAACAACTTGTGATTTCTATTCAAGATAGAAGAAGACCGAATGAGGGCAAAAGGTATTCAGATTTTTCCGAAAGGAAAGAAGAACATAACTAAGAATCATTGCTATGAACATGACATGAATGATTATCCTAAGTTGAAGAAGGGAAATAACAAGGAAGGTAGAGAAGAAATCCATTTCACCGAAGAAGTGGAGGAAGTTGAAAGAAGGAAGTCCAAGGAAGAGGAAAAACATTAGAAGAGCGAGCTCGTGACATCACTATAGGAAACATGAAAGATGTCATATAGTCAACTATGAAGGTTATAACTCTTGAGAACCTCATTGGAAACTTAAGAAAGGGAAGAAGTCATCTAGGACAAGTCTCATAATACATGAAGTCAAAAGGAAACATCTGTTCGATAGGGATATGCAAAATCCTCAAGATTCTCTGATGGAATCCTCATCAGAGGATTCACCGATCTAGAGTGGAAGCAAGTGTTTCATCAGGAACTCCAACTTCTGGAGTTCATTGGATGATGGTATGATGACATAAGAGATGAAGCAGATCAAGGGGTTGAAGATCTTTTCAATCAAGGAAGCTGCTGAAAGAAGCCTAGATAACCGAAAGGTAAATGAGATATGTGTGCTTGTATTAAATATTATAAAGTCATGTTGTATGGTTGTAGGTAACATGGATCACTGCTTTATCTTGAGAAGCATGATCAAAGGAAAATGATCTCCTCCTCTGAAAGGATGCAGGGAGGCATAGGTCGCACTAGATGAAATCAACATAATATGTCCTTATATGAAAATGAGGTGGCTAACAACAATAAGAGGAACTTTGATTGGAAGTTCTTGGGAATATCATGTGTGAAGAAAGGAAGGAAGATATCGTGAAATATGCAACCATGGTAAAGGAAAACAACATCCGGAAGACCAAGAATATTTGACTAGGAAATTTCCCAGAAAGATATGAAGACTCTAATGGAAGTCTGGAAAATGTGGAGACTCTTGACAATGAATATCTTTGGGAGATATGTCAACATGTATGCATGACACTGATGCACATTGGAAGATGTCATGATGAAGGACATCACAAAGGTAATTTTGATTTAAGTGTTCATTTCTTATTTTTGAACAAATACCTAGATGGGCTTATGCAGGACTTCCAAAGGGAAGAACTGTGAATGTCTTCCAAGAGGACCATGTAGAAGGATGTAAGATCATTTCGAAGAAGACAACATGGAGAAGGCAGCATGACATGAAGCAAGGCCAGATGTAGACTGATGGATCACTCTCTGATGAAAGGAATAATGCCATGACTGACCCATGGATTAAAGGGATGGATGGTCTGTGCCCTATGAAGAAGCCCCAAAAGATGAAGACTCCTTGAGAAAGACATTCATGACATCGAAGGAAGGAGCTCTTCAAGCAGTTGGTTGCGTAGCTGCTGCAGGTCCCTAATTAAGAGGGAGCATGAAAACAAGTTTCTTAGAAGAAACTTGGAAATTCCTAAGCCAAGAGGGAGCTTAGGTACATTCCTTCCGTAGGAATGAGTACGTTTTGTTATTGGAATTGATTAGGCCTCCCTAATCGAGAGGGAGAGATAGACACATCATTATGGTTTTCACCTGGGAATATCGAATGGAGGATTTGGTAATCATCTAACATCCGATACTGTTTGAGGATGAGATAGGGTATCCAAGATAAGAGTAGTTGTGGACCAATATTCTTAGAGGATTGACTATCCAAGACAAGAATAGTCCAAAGTAGGTCATAATCTGTGAACACCAGGGTGGAGTATGTACCTTGAGAGACAATGATTATGGTGTCTATGAATCATTGGTCTCGCCAACATTGTGCTCTGATCATGTGGATAGAGCTATTAGTCAAGGCCTTGCTATGTGACAATGCTAGTTGATATGATGCTAGACAGATGGGTTACCAAAGCGATTCTTCTTATGAGAAATTATTTAGATTAAGAATGACAAAGTACCATTATGAATACCTCCCTAGTTAAGAGGGAGTGTTGAAAAGTGTAGCTAGGTTCAGTCTTCATAATAACATGTAATTATGATCTTTGTAAATGATGAAATGAAGATAATAAAATTATTATTGTGATGCCTTGCTTCACGGGTTTCATGAGCAATAGGTTTATTTTAGATGACTCCCATTGAGAGCCTTGGGATTTGTCAAAGAGTCAATGGCATGTATGAAGAAGCTTTTCTTGAGCATATGTATCAAATGTATATAAGTCTAGCCCTCTAATGACAAGCACTAGCTGTCTTCCTCACGTTGGCTTCAAGTTGAAGTAAAGATCTCATGTCGACTTCAAGCAATGGAGACACATCTGTTCGGATGTCTAAGTCGACTTATATTGATGGGAAAACCACTATATATAGGGGTGTAGGCACTTCGCATAACACAAAGTTCAGAGTTCAGATTCCTCTGAGATTTCAGAGGGTAACTACAGTCAATAGTTCAAATATCTTCGGATGGAGAGAACAGTGATGAGTTCAGACCTCTAGTACACTCATCAAGTAGTTTGGATCTATGGTTTTGGTGGATAGTTACAGTCCTGTAAATTCTAATGTCATTGCAGTAAGAGGAATTCAGATCCTTCTGAAACCAAGGACAGTGATTGTAGTGATGCGGAGATTCAAGAACAATTAGGTGTCATGGTTATGGAAGAGCTGCAATTCAGTGATGCGGTGGAACCTCAGTTAAAGGTATCAGTGCTACCTTAAAGGAAGGACATCAATACTAGATCAAGGGAAAGAGATTGATGCCATCATAGAAGTAAGATGACAGCAAGGAGGTCTCACAGAAAGGAGATCTCGATATGAAGAGAGTAAGAAGACCTTGGTGGTGACGAGTGTCCCAATGCTAAGGAGATCGAAGAGGAAGAGAAGAAGAGAAGACAATCAAGAGAACTAGTGTCTTGATCTTGGAGTGGCTAATAGGTGAAGGGTCTTGGTCTTGGTATTCGTCAATTGGAATCTCTATAAGAAGAATTTGTGTGGGTTTTCCTCTCAAAGAGTGAGAGGTTTTAGCCCTGGCTCATAGCCTACATTATGTGTTTCTTGTGTATTTATGTTTATGCATTGGTAGTTGGTTGATGAAGAACACTAATAACTTAATCAAAGAGAAGATCCTAATCTAATGAAGCAAAAATATACTCACAAGCAGTTACTAATCGATAGAAATCACCTAAGTCTACTGCCCTAGATTTCTCAACAGGCCCACTTTGGAGGTTAATGGTCGATTATTTGAGAATGAGATCATGGAGGTAGTTGGAAGTTAAGTAACCACACATGAAGGCGATTGTTGTTAGCTTATAGGTGATTTTGGGAAAGTTGTGGTAACTAATTCTTTATTCTATTGTTATTGAAACTTTCTCATGGTGTTTGTTAGATGTGAGATTCAGTGAGAGTTGTTTCTTATATTATTTTATTGTAATTTCCTAAAGGAGATTGTGAATTTCAATAAACTTTTATCTATTTTGGGTAAGAAGTTTGTTGGAGATGATTATTTTATCAATATTTCTTGGAAAACTAATGGATCTAGGAAAACATTCCATTTCTTATTTGTATGAGGGAGTTAGAATTTAGACCTATATAAGGGTTTTCTCTCTCCACTTGCAACACGAATTGAATTTCAATGATTAATGGAAGAACATGTGAGCAAGCTAGCTTCAAGCTTTGGAGGATAAGGTGTCTTGAGTATGTGAGTTTTGTTTCTATTTATGAAAATTTCGATGTGTGAGGATATGCATTCTAGGATATGTATTTTGAGATTGGATTTTGCAAGTTGTGAATGACAAACAATTATAAGGCCATAAAGAGGTATAATTTCCCATTGGAAATTATTGATTGAGGTTTAGGTTTCAACCCTTTGCCATCTTCCTTTTGTGTCATTTACCTTCAACATAGAAACTTCATATGCTCTAGATCATTTGATTAGGCATATTAGTTGATATCTTTGGGTTGGGGGCACCTTTATTGTTTCTTTGAGTTGTGGATTTATATAGATCCTCTCCCTCACATCTTTGTAAGATTTAACCACCAAAAATTAAGAGTTTAGTGGTTCACATCACTTGATTTCTTGCTTTCACCTAAATCAATTGTTGAACCAAGTTAAGGAATTGTATGCCGTGCCACTTAGTTGCTTATAGCCCTTGATTTCCCTTTTGATATTGTTTAAATGAATCCATAGTCCAAATATTTAAGGTATTGGGCTCCCTTTCACTCATCATACCAAACCCATTTCCCTTTTCTTCTTTCTCATCTTCATTGCTACTAGGTTCTCTTTACTACCACTCATTATTACAAGAAGTGAGCCTAGTAATCAATAAGAACTTTCTTCCTAGTCTAAAGTGTGGAAGATAGTTGTTGAGGTGACAATGGCCAATCCCTTAAGTTCGACAAGGCTAGTACCCTATCTTTGGGACTTTAAACTAAAGGTTATAGTTTGTGTGGTAACACCCTTCATCACTAACAAATTCATCATATGCAAGGTTTCTACTATTATGTTCCTTTTCAGTAGCAAGGAATTCTTGCACTCTTAGGGCAACAAAGAAAGCTTTCCCTAAAGGTCTTGGGGTTTTCAATCCAGAAGAGGGAACAAAACTCTGAATTAAAAAGCAAAGGAATAATCAACCAAGATGTTTCTTGGTTAGAATGAGGGATGAATCTTATGCAATGTTTAGACAATTCTGCCATGAAACTTGGGGATAGTTTCATCTTCTCCCTTCTTAATGTGAAATAATTCCACCATCAAGGTTATATTACCTTGTATCCACTATATCGATTCAACATCCATAATCAATCGTGATCCCATTGTAATGGAGTCATGATGGGTGACTTAGGTAGTGCTCCACCCTTGTGTTTTGAAATAGATTTTTAGGTTCACTAAGGACTGGAACAATGCCTTGTGTATGATCAAATCTTGGAGATTTTTGCTGGATATCTAGTATGACCCAATCCTACACCAATGAAGTTGCTAGATGAGTGAAAAAAATCAATAAATAAAATCTCACAACTATTGTTGTAGGATCTGACGATTGATAATGCCCCTGATAACGCCATCAATTTGTTATCTCTTAAATATACTAGGGAAAACCTATGAAACAACTATGGGTAATTAGCCTAAGGCCACTGCTAATTGTTGTTAGAAAATCAAAAGGCATAAAATATTTTCTTACTTTGATAATAGCTTGTGATAATTTCAATTTATGTTGTCTTCTTTTATCTTTTCTTCATCAAGCTACTATCAAATCAAAAGATCATGAAGATCACAAGAACAATAGAACACAATATGTAGGCTCTCAGCTAGGGAAAAACTCCATCTTTTAGGGGCAAAATCCAATCAAACTCTTCTTCTTCTTCTTATAGAACCAAATCAAAATGAGACAATCAGTACTTAACCAGAACTTCCACCAAACACCAAATCAACCTCCAAAATATCTTCTTTCTTCAAGAGTCAAATTCTTCCTTCAAAGAGTCAAAGTCTTCCTTCAAAGTACCAAAGAGTTTAGGTCTTCCTTCAAAAGGGTCAAAGTCTCCTTCCTTCTTTAAATAGTCAAAACCTTCCTTCAAAGTCTTCCTCCAAAGTGTTAAAGTCAATGAGGGTTAGAATCTTTTCAATCCGAAAGAGTCAGAGTCTTCTACAAAGTTCTTTCTTCAAAAGGTCAATCTTCCTCCAAAGTCTTTCTTCAAGGAATCAAAGTCAACGAAAGTCAAAGTATTTATGCAACAAAATTTTGGCCCTGTAGATTAGGTTTGCAACTTGGGCCGCAATTTTCGGACCTACAATAGCACCAAAAACCCTAAAATTCTCGCACGTGTGGGCTGCATTAGGTCAGAAATCAAACTTCTTCTTCGTTTGCGATTCTTCTTTTCTCCTTGACTTCGCTTTCCTTTTACTTTTGTTTTAGGTGCAGATCAAACTTGATGGATAGATGGATTCCAAAGAGGTCGAATACTCCTCCAATATATACCCTTCTTGTATGGTCAAACAGGCCTCTTCTAGGCCGACTTCACTTGGTAGGGCCGTCTTGGTGTTGGGTGTCCAAAAATGACATTTTAAAATTAATTTTAATGTTTCTTTTTGATACAATGTGCCCATAAGGGTCTTATACATATGACAAGGATTATGTTGACTCAATAAATCGTAGAGCATGAAGAACATGCTTGACCTAATCGACAAAAAAATAAAATGGAGTATGAAACCCATGCTTTCAAAATTATATTTTCTCTTTTTCCTTTTGCTTTTACAAATTATACAATATTAATTATGAAGGCCGAGCATAGTTACATTTTCCAACACTCCCTCTTAACTAGGGAGGTATTCAGAATTAAACCAATAGTACAAGCCTAACCTCAAATTGAAATGTTCTAAGAATAGTATTAGCATATGCAATGCTTAGAGATCTTGACACCATCTAGGTTGACTGCTAAGGTATCTAAGTTACCATCTTAGCTACATGCCAAGGTACCAACAAGGATCCAAGTGTCTACTGAGACACTAAATTATTAAGGATCTAGGTGTCATCTAGGCTACCTGCCAAGACACTAGGTGTCATATGGCCTACCTTAGGTGTCATTTGGGCTACCTTCCAAGACATCAACCCTATCAAGGTTCCAGGTATCATCTAGGCTACTTGCCAAGATACCAGCTGAACAAGGATCCAGGTGTCATCTAGGCTACCAACCAAGATGCCAAATTAACAAGGATCCATATGTCATCTAGGCTACATGCCAATACACCAACAAGGATCTAGGTACCATCTAGGCTACTTGCCAAGATACCAACCCTAATAGGGATCTAGGTATCATCTAGGCTACTTGCCAAGATACTAATCCTGAGTACCATCATATAGGCTAATCAGCCTAAGGTACAACAACTCATCATGTCTTAATAAAATAAGAGTTATTAATCAATCCAATCGTGTTTCTTATATATACAAGTCTCTCAATGAGAGATTTAGTCAAAATACCAACTACCTATTCATCTTTGTCGGAATATATTGTAGCTTGACGTTCCCATCTTAATCCTTAATATACTTAGTCTTAGTACGAGACTTGTGGTCCTTTATCAACCCCATGTTGATTTGGTTATCATAATTATATAATAGTGGGATTCATTGATCCTTCAATCAACTAGTACCTAACAACTTCCTTTTTCAACATATTCAACTCCATTCTTTAATCATTCATAAGATAAGAACTTCAACATTATTAGGGTTTCTACAACTTCCTCCTTCTATCATGCTCATCATTATCACAAGGTCACCATTAAACATTTTTATGTATCTATAATTTTCATCAATAAGTACAACCAAGCACAATATACAAGATTCATGATATTAAATTTGTTAGTCTAGGGGTTTGAACATGATATAGAGGAATATTTTGGTCCTAGTGTTTCGACATGGACTCTCTAAAGATCCATCTTCATTCTATCTTTTAGGTACGGTTTAGTGCAAACCCTAGAACCCTACTTAAAAATTCATTAGGATTTGTATTTTAACATTTAGCTAGCAGACCCCATATGTCATATCCAAAGAATTAAGGATTCATAGAGGAAATAATAAACTATGGTTAGGGTTTTTATTTTCTAGGGTTCACTTCTATCTAGGGTTCAAAAAAACCCTAAATATCAACAAACCCTAAACTCAAGATCTACTAAATAACTTCAAAAACCTCATAAGTATTATAAATATTTTTGAATAATCATAAATATAATATAAAATTCATACCTTAAATAGTCTTCTTTCTTTTGGACCGTTCCCTTGAAACTTCCTTTTGTTGGGAAATCTAAAGGAGTGGCAGTTAAATGATTTCCCTTATTAATGACATTATCTTGTGATGTTTTGTTATTATTATTAGTTCTTCTGATTTATCTTTTCTTATCATCAAGACTAATGCCAAGCAACAAATAAAATAGTACACAAGATGTAGGCACGCTGCCAGGGCAAAACCCCACTATAGGGGAAAACCCATTCAAAATTCTTCCTTGAGTAGATTCAAAATGAGACGATCATGACCCTTACAACTTAGACTCAAGACCACCTCCATCCATCAAGTCAACTTCATCACTGTGCTTGCATTGAATCCTTATCACTGTGTTTGCACTGAGACTACATCACTGTGTTGGTACTAATACCGAAATCATTCACTGATATTTCACCAAAACTGTGGCAATGTGGTGAGACTTCATCATTGTTTTGCACCGAAATAAGATAACACTAAAACTGTGATAATATCGAGACTGTGATGCCAGTAATAGCCCGAAAACATGGCCACCATAATAGTTTGAAACTGAGATAACATTGAAACTGTCCACTGTAAACGCTGAAACTTCATTTCTGGGATTGCCAAAAACTTCTGTGAAGTTCGAGCTTCCATTCTGTAATGGTACCGAAACTTATCTATGAAATTATGCAAAAATATCTATGTGTGTTATGCGAAGTCTTCATCTTTATATATATAGTTGTTTGCCATCTTGAAATGAGCCGACATGAGTATATGACGAAGTGTGTCACTGTATTTAGGACGACATGATATTTTGAGGTAAGCCGACTTGATGATGAGTTCTTTGACGACAAGGAGACTTTGATGGATGGGGGAGTCTTCAAAAATTGATCTTGACAATAACCTAAAGCCTACAATTGAGGCTTGACCTCAGACAAATGACCCAAGCATGAAACCCATGCTTTAATAAGTCAATTTTAAAAATAATAAAATTCTTTTTATTTTTCTTTTGACAAGTAGATTACATTTTGACTTCAAGTACAATTATGAAGACGAAACCTAGTTACATTTTCCAACACCCTTTCTTAACTAGGGAGGTATTCATATTTACATATAACCAAAGAGGTACATGGAAGATCTCAACTCACATCATTTATGAAGAAGTGTAGGCACTGCAATGCCATGGACTAGATTGCTAACCAGGGCAATCTATCCATTGGTCTCTCAACATCTAGGCACCACAATGTCACGGACTAGATTGCTGACTAGGGCAATCTATCCGGGTGGGACTAAGATGGACTTAAGCTTTCAGCCTCTCTAGGTACCATTAGGCTTAATTGCTAACCATCAACCCAAAGATCCAGGTGCGTGTCAGAGCTCAATGATCAATGCCACCTTTCCAACTTCGGGACCTAGACATCAACACAAAGTGCCGACCAAATGTCCTCCCAGGAAATGCTTCTCTCACAAAGCCTCATCACCCCTTGATCCAACAAATCAATGATAACAAATCTATCTCTATCAAACTGATCGATAACCATCATGCTATCAAAACCTTCGAGAGATTTACATGTACAAACATAACCCCAATCAATAATCTACTTTCACATGTACATAATCAAATAAAAACCTTCAGGGTCTTCTAGACAACTTGATGTTGCTTCTCAACTTTTCATAGTAGGACTATCAACCGAATCTTTGATAGAAGATTCCTCAATCATAAACTTTTCCTTTCCTACTTCACATGTAGCAACATATTCTCCAATTGGATTCTGCTTTCCTTCTTTTAGCAACACCTCAAAATGCATTCTCCAATTTCCTTCTCTCACTCATGGCCTTCACTAAAACCTACAACTCTTAGTCTTGGTCTAGTGCATGACACCTGAAGTAGAGAACCACATCTGTCACCCCCTCTTAATAAGAGAAAATCTAATCATTCATGTACAAGGAATATTCTCAACCATCCTCTTATCCTAGGGAGATTTCATTCAGGCTCCTCCTTAACTTAGGGAGTTCTACTTCTTCTTTACGACATTAGAGAATTTTTCATGACTTCCATCCTTCTTATCAGAGTCATTCATATATCATGCTTATCACATCAACTTTACTTACGATCATCTTCACCAACTTGAAGATGATGTACCTGCACAACTTAGATAACAAGTACAACCAAAATTATAGAAGCATAAGTTAGCCATATCAAAATCTTATAACAATAAAAGCATTTAGACTTTACAAACATAATCAACAACCATATGACATGACATTATAGTATTGAATACAAGCATACATACCTCATTTACCTTTAGGCCATCTAGGCTTCTTTCAACAACTTTCTTGATTTAAAAGAGCTTCAATCCCTTGATATGCTTCATATGTCATCATACCATCATCCATGAATTCCATATGTTGGAGTACTTGATGAAACACTTTCTTCCATTCTATATTGGTGAATCCTCTGATGAGATTCCATCAGAGAATCTTGATGATTTTGCATATCCCTTATCCAATACATGTTTCCTTTTTGACTTTGATGTATGATAACATTTGTCCTGGATGACTTCTTCCCTTTATTTAAGTTTCCAATGAGGTTTTCAAGAGCTTCATTCTTCATAGTTGACTATTAGACATCCTTCATGTTTCTTATGGTGATGTCACGAGCTCTTACTTCTAATGCTTTTCCTCTTCCTTGGACTTCCTTCTTTCAACTTCCTCTAATTCTTTGGTGAAATGGACTTCTTCTCTATCTTCCTTGTTATTTCCCTTCTTAAGCTTAGGACAATCTTTCCTGTAATGTCTATAGCATTGCACCTTAGCTATGAGGACCAAACTTTCCAGATTTCCCTTTCCTGCTTACAATTGTTTGAATCCTTTCATTTTAACCTTCAACCCTTTTTGCCCTCAACCTGTCATTTCCTATCTTGCATAGAAACCACAAGTTGTTGAATGGGATAGATTTCTCATACTCATAGATCTTGTTCATCAGTTAGTGCATTTAGAACAATGTGGATTGTCTCTCCCAGATCTTGCAATCGAGACCTTATGAAGATATCCCTTCATCCTTTGATACCTTCACTTTGTGTAGATCAAATCTAAGTGATGTGACCTTCTTTATCGCATCTTCAGAGAATGACTCTACCAACTTATATATCTCTTTGATGTCTCCAATACTGCTATGTGAGGGGACCTTTCATAAGAATCCCTTTCCATGCATTCAGAAGAGACCTCTTCATTGATATTTCGATGCCCCAACCAACTTATAGATCTCCTTGCAAAACGATGTCATCTTACCAAATTTGATTATAGAATGAAAGATACTTACTTGACAAGTGAAGATAAAATCTTCAATCTTGATCACTTTGATGGTGGCTAAAGAATATGTATTAGTGCCCCTTTTGGATGATCTTCTTCCAAATGAAAAATCCCTTCTTCAATAAAGGAGATTTCTCCTTTTATGAAGACAACGCTTTTAGATCTAGCTTTCTTCATTGATGGTGATTGATGAGGATGTTTTGCTGCTTCCTCGGATGGTCTTCCTCAAGGATAAGTAGGGGATCATTGCTGCAATGATAGGGAGCTTGCCTTATAGCCTTTGAAGATGATGATAATGCCTTCTAGCCTTCTTTGTCTTCAAATACTTCAACTTCTCGGTGGAGAATGAGTGCAGAGCAGAAATGCTTCTCCAAGATGATGCGATCTTAGTCCTAGAAATGATTCTTTGTAGATATCTTCATCTTGATGAGTGTCTTTGTGGTGTTTTTTCTAAGGACTAGAGGATCCAATACTCTTGTTGGTGTAGACTTCTAGTTGCCTTCATTTGTAGATCTATTCACCTTGAGTAGAAATAAGGCTTTGGCCTTGATTATTTGATGATCCCAAGACTTAGTTTGAAGTAGACTTCCTCCTTTGATCTAGGGTTTGATTCTACAATGTAGATCCTTCACTTTGCTTTGATGACTTCCTTGAAACTCGATCCTTGAGTTTCTCTTTGATTAGATGCCCTTCCTTAACTTTGACACCATAGCTCTGATACCATGTTGAGAAATCTAGGGCATTAGCATTAGGTGATTTCTCTTATATTAGTGACTGCTTGTGAATGCTTTTTACTTCTTTAGATTAAGATCTTCTTCTTCTTAGATTATTAGTGTTATTCTTCATCAAACAATAACCTATGCATGAACATAAAATAGACAAGAGACACAGAATGTAGGCTATCAACCAGGGCTAAAATCTCTCACTCTTTGAGAGGAAGACCCACACAAATTCTTCTTATAGAGATTCCATTTGACAAATACCAAGACCAAGACCCTTGACCTAGTAGCCTCTCCAAGACTAAGGCACAACTCCTCTTCCATGGTTTCGTTCCCTCTTTCTCGGTTCCTTCTACTTCAGTTCTTGCATAATATGAGATCACTGTAGTTATGTAGTTATATCAAACTGAGGTTACTGTAATGAACCTCTCCTTCAACAGTAGAACCGAATCCTCATGTCTGAGATAGAGTCGAGACCTTCTTCAATACAATAACACTAAGACCTAGTCATAAACTGAAGGTCTTCTTCCAGAGGCACCAAATTCTTCTCAGCTATGAGATATACCAACTCACTGTGGTATAAAACCGAACTGTAGTTCCTTTTGATACAAATATGTGACTATTTCAAAACCCATAATTGTGGTCTATACAAAGACCATTCTCTTCTTCGCTGTCACTTTGATTTGAACTTAAGAGGGATCCGAATTCCCCTGACAACACCCAATCTCCATCATTGTACCTTGGATCAAGCTCCTTTTCTCTCATTAGAACTCTGAATCACTCTCCGAAATCTCAGAGATATCCGAAGTCTTGGAAAATGATAATGCGAAGAGCCTAGCCTCATATATATAGTAATTCATCCTACATAATTAAGTCGACATGAGCATCTGAATGGGTGTGTCTCCTTAATTGAGTGCGTTGACATGAGCCATTACTTCATCTAGAGGCCGACATGAAGAGAGGGAATTGTGATTGTCGTTGGAGGGCTTTATATACTTCTATACATCTTGACACATGCTCAAGAAGAGCTATTCATATATGACATTAAATCTTTAGACAGTAATGATAAATCCTAAGGCTCTCAATGGGAGCCACTGACAAATAAATCTCTTGCTCATAAAACCCATGATGCAAGCCTTATAATAATAATTTTATTTTCTTCTTTTCATCATTTACAAAAGTCACAATTACATGTCATTATGAAGACCGAACCTAGTTACATTTTACAACAGAAAGTTCAAACGTGTGAGAGATAGATGGCCCAAAACTTCGATCTTGACCTTTCCTGCAATTCTCCTCTTCCTAGCAATTTTGCACTTTTCTACTTGCCTCTTCCAACTTCGCACTTTTAGATGCCTCCTCTTGAGAATCGAACTTGTGTGAGTGAGTGTCCTCGAAATGAATCAAATTGCTCCAATACATAGGCTTTTGGTGAGGTCGAATTACCCTTCTTGAGGCCGACTTGGTGTGGAGGTGACAAATGACCTATTTTACTCAATAATAAATATTTTTACATGATTCAAAAGCCCAAGAAGGGTCTCTTTAAGTGGACAATAACCCTAATGACTCATAATAAATTCTAGAAGTCCTTAATGGGAAATATGACCTAAACACATGATGACCCAAGCATGAAACCCATGCTTTAATAAGTCATGGTAATAATAATAAAATTTTCTTTCATTTCTTCTGATAAATACATTTTATTATGTCTCAAATATAATTATGAAGACCAAACCTAGTTACATTTTCAACACTCCCTCTTAACTAGGGAGGTATTCATACATACACATACAAGTATACAGAAGATCTCAAAACACATGAACCATGGAGAGTTTAGGCACTGGATTAGATTCCTGACCAGGGAAACCTATCTAGGTTCTCCAACAGTTTAGGCACTCACGGTGCCACATACTAGATTCCTGACTAGGGCAATCTATCTGGGTGTGACTAAGATGGACTAAAGCTTTCAGCCAGTGTAGGTACCATCAGGCTTACTTGCTAACCATCAACCCAAGGATCCAGGTGTGTATCCAAGTTCAAAGCTTTCAAGACCAACACCACCCTCCCTCTTTGAGATGAGGACATCACATATACATAGGCCGACCATATATCCTCCGAGGCAATGTGTCTTACACACAAAGCCTCAACCTATCTGATTTTTCAGATCGGTAACAAATGTCTCCCAATCGAAAAGATCGATAACATCATGCATGCTTTCAAAACTTCGAGAGATTTATCTTGGACGCTCAGCATTCTCTGCACACCTAAAACTTGCCAGCATCATCAACAAGGATCTTTGGTCCATTATTGATGCCAGGGCCGCTCTGAAAGCCATTAATGAAGGACACATCACTGAAAAACGTCAAAGGAAGAAACTGTCCAATCTATTATACAAAGCGCATTATAAAGTTGAGACACTGAACATTAATCCATCTGATAACACTCACAATGCAGAATGCAATAGCAATAGTGGTTTAGATAGCAATGGTAACACGGTTAACAACAGTAACCATACGCAGAATGCAGGTGGTTTTGGTAGAAACAGGGTCATCATAAAACTCACGCAGGGTTTACCAGACATAATGGACAGAAACGCAGTTTATAAAACATTGACACAGAACAAAGACCTAGGTGAAAGAACGCAGGACAATAACGCAACAGTCCTGAACAGAAATGCGCATAACCTGAACAGAAATACGCACACATGTGATGAATTAAGTTATGCGCATGATAACGCTGCCCATAATTACCTGAACAAGCATAACGCAGATGAATTAGGTTTTGCACGTGATGTTATGAGGAACGATACGCATAATGTCTATTACCTAAAAGATAATACACATATCTATAATGCTGTCCAGAACTCAATCAACGTGGATAACTCAGGCATGCATACGCAGAACGGTGATGACTCAGGCAGAAATACGCAGAACGGTGATGACTCAGGCATGAATACGCAGAACGGTGATGACTGAGGCATAAATACGCAGAACTGTGATGACTCAGGCATGAATACGCAAAACCAGGATACGCAAGTTGAAGGGGATTCTGCGCAGTTAATTAACTGTGATAACTCAAATGGGTATACTTTGATAAGCATGAAGAGCCTTAATCATTATACGCATGGAGCCATCGGTAATAACTCGGTGTTGAATGAGTATACGTTGGGCAATTCAGACTATGAAAATATCAACTACAGTAATACTGGCCACAACATTCAAATGTTAGACAATAAGCGGTTGGAACAAAACAATGATTTAAACAGAATTAACAAAGGTTGGAAGTTCTCTAGTTAACACTGCCGAAACAAAAATAAAAAAGAAAGTGGTAAATTTGTCATCTCAGGAATTGGATCCTGCAGTCATGAACATCCTCAGCAAAGGTCTGGGATTTGCAATTGCACCGAAAAACCTTCCCATTGAAAAAATGGTATGTAGCATAGAGGATGGGATCAACAACCTCCCCCTAGAAGATAAAGAAGCATTAAGACATGAGTTCTCCCTCATTATGAGGAAGGCCAAAGCTCCCAAGAGTAATCTGAGCAAAGAAGAACAAAGAGCCTTCAAAACCCTACGAAACAATGACAAAATTGTGGTCCTTAAGGCAGATAAGGGAGGAGCAGCAGTGATCTTGGATAAAGATGACTATGTTTGCAAAATGAATGAACACCTCAGGTGTGGGAGCTATAAGAAACTAAGCAGCAATCCCATCCCCAAGATTATGAAAGAAGTGAAAAAGACGATTTTGGAGTCCAACCTTGAGGATAAATTAAAAAAGAAATTGATCCCATCTCGTGAAACCATCCCTAGGATTTATGGGTTACCCAAAATTCATAAAGAAGGAGTTCCTCTTAGACCTATTGTTAATACCATTGGATCCCCTACCTATGAGCTTGCTAAGTATGTTGCAAAAATCCTTAAGCCCCTTATCGGAAATACTGATTCTTTCATCAAAGACTCCCATGACTTTGTGAATCTTATTAAGAATGAGAAGATGGAAAGTGATGACATCCTTATTAGCTTTGACGTAGTGTCCTTATTCACCAAGATTCCTCTTGATGAAGCCATTCAAGTTATAAAAAATGTTACTGATCCAGGAACTGCAAGGTTGGCTGAAATCTACCTGCGATCAACTGTTTTCACCTTCCAAGGAGTATATTATGAGCAGACATCTGGTGTGGCAATGGGATCCCCCCTTTCACCAATCGCGGCCAACTTATACATGGAATACTTTGAAAAGAAGGCCCTAGAATCTCACCCCTTAAAGCCAACATGGTGGAAGCGATTCGTCGATGATACCAATATAAAATGGACACATGGTAAAACAGAGCTTGAAAAGTTTTTTATTCACCTAAATTCCATCTCTTTGGAAATTAAATTTACTATGGAGCTTGAAGAAAACATGAGCATCCCATTTTTAGACATTCTCATCATCAAGAAAAATGATGGCTCCCTTGGGCATAAGGTTTTTAGAAAGTCAACCTATATAGAAAACTACCTCCACGCTGAGTCCCACCATCACCCAGCCCAAAAATTTGGTGTTCTAAACACCCTTGCTATCAGGGCCCTTCGAATTTGTGACACTGATCATATAAATGAAGAAAAGAAGCATTTAGTGTCAACCTTTAAGGGTCTAGGCTACAAAGAATATGAGATTAAAAGAGCAATAAAGAAGGCCGAGAAAATGATATTATCTCATGAACCCAAGGCCCGCGATCAACCTCAGTGTGGTAGGGTTTTTCTACCTTATATTCATGGAGTTACAGATAGGATTGCTAAAATCCTAAGGAAGAATAACATATTCATGCAGTTCTCCGCCCCTGGAACTATTAGGCAAGGTATGAGATCTGTCAAGGGTAGTATTGATAAACATAAGCTTAAAGGAGTCTATAAAATAGATTGCTCATGTGGGAAAAGCTACATTGGTGAAACAGGTCGCTCCTTGTAGACTAGACTAAAGGAACATGGAGCTGATATTAAGAATGAAAGGTCTCGTACTTCGGCCCTAGCAGAACACTCCTAAAAAACTAAGCACCACATCTGTTTGGAGAGCGCTTCTATTATCGCTAAGGAGGAGCAACATCATAAGCGAAAGATGAGAGAAGCCCTTGAAATTACCAAACACCCTCATAATCTCAACAGAGACAATGGGATGGAGATTAGTGGAAGCTGGCTTCCCCTAATCAGAGAAATTAAGGTCACAAACTCCTCTTAGTTTTAGCCCTCCTTTCGAATGTTAAATAAACTAGTAACCTAACTTTAATAAATTAAAATAATAATAAATATTGTCCCATTAATTAATCATCTCAATAGTATTATATATATATATATAATATTATATATATATATATTTTATATCAAATTAACTAATTTATTAATCAAATTTTCCTTAATATTAGTTTATTATCAATTTTGTTTAATAACAATAATTAATACCCTTCATCATTTAAATATTTTAAATATTAATACAAAACTATTAATTACTATATTTGTTTAATCAATATTATATTGATATAATTATTACTATCATTATTATAATAATTATAATATTTACATTTTGATTAATTATAATTTAGTATATTTAAGGATTCAAATATAAAATATGTTATAATATCCTAATTATAACAATTTGTTCCATTCATATTTAATAATTTTAATATTATTATACCATTTATTAATATAATTTTTACATTATAATAGTAAAAAATTATCCTTTATACGTATAACTGTCTCCTTTATATAATAATAATTATAACTTATAATTTAGATTATAATATTATTCGAATTTATATTAATATCATTTCATTTTATATTAATAATTTTAATTAAAAAAATTAATTAAGTTTAATAATAATTATAAAAATAAATGAAATTGGCTGACCTCTCATCAAAGAAATAGTGGTAGCTGACCTTCATCTAAATTTTCCCTCTTTACTATTTATCCCTCAAATCTGCACTTCTTCTATCAAGCATTCAATTGTTCCTGATGATGGATCCCGGTTGGGATTTGAAACATTGGCAAAAAATGATTCTTACTGTGGATTCTCCGGTAACTAAGTCAGAAGAAATGAGCCACAGAGGTCTAAAATCCAAACACAACCCCATTAAGTAAAAACTTTTCTATTACAATAAGTAATCACAAACCTTCGGGGTCTTCAATCATCTAGATGTTGCTTCTCAATTTATCACAGTAGGACTTAAAGGCTTCCCATACAACTTCCTTTCATACTTCACATGCAACAACATATTCTTACAACCAAATTCTGCTTTCCTTCTTTCAACAATACCTCAATATCCATTCTCCAATTTGTTTTTCAAGGTATTCATCCACTATGACTGTAATATGCCCTCCCTCTCAACTTGGGAGATATACCTTTTTTTTTATCCAGGCTACCTATTAACTTAGGGAGATCAACTTCTTTCTATATCATTGGAGAATCTTTCATGGCTTCCATCTGTCTTATTAGAGTCATCTCGTTCATATAACTTCATCATTCTTATCAATCCAATCAAATTTACTTACAAATATCTTCAACATATTGAAGATTATGTACCTGCATAACAACAAATACAATCAAATACATATAGAAGCATGAAGTTCACTATATCAAAATCATACAATAATGGAAGCATTAAAATTTATACATCAAATACCTAAACATAGTTAGGTTCATAATCAACAAGAGACACATACTTCTATACTTTAACCTTTTGTTCTGTTTTTTTCAGAAACCCTAGATCACATCATTTAAAGTAACTTAATCAAGATATCAGTCTCATTATATCTAGGGCCTCAATATTTTTTTTTTCAGAGATATGACAAATTCTTCTATAATATATATTGCAAACCCTAGAATCAATTCAAACAATTTTAGTGCATCTAACAATTTTGGATTTTTAGACTTCTACTAGGATTTACTGCAAATCCTAGATTCCACAACACAATTTAAGGTTTCAGCAATATGACCAACCTTTTGTAAACCCTAGACTTTATCACCACACTTGAAGCAATGACACCATATCCTAGAATATCAAACTTCCACTAGGGCTTAGTTACAAACCCTAGAACAATGAACATCAATAATTAAGTTAGTACAAATACACATCTAGGATTTCATAGTCATGCACAAGCATATCATAACAACATATATCAGACGAAGCCATGACACAAATATCCAAACATTAGACATATAATAATTCCAATTAGGCTAAGGTTTCGATCAAGCAGACAAACATACGCCTAGGGTTTCATTCCTAGGATATCACAAGGGTCTTGCTTATTAGCGCTATCAAACCCTAAATATCTGGGGATTCAATGCATAACACAACAAATCAAAATGAGACAATCAATACTTAACCAGGACTTCCACCAAATTCCAAGTTAGACCTCCAAAATATGTTCTTTCTTCAAGAGTCAAATTATTCCTTCAAAGAGTCAAAGTCTTCCTTCAAAGTGCCAAAGAATCAAGGTCTTCCTTCAAAAGGGTCAAACTCTTCTTCCTCCTTTAAATAGTCAAAACCTTCCTTCAAAGTCTTCCTCCAAAGAGTTAAAGTCAACGAGAGTAAAATTCTTTTCAATCTGAAAGAGTTAGAGTCTTCTACAAAGTTCTTTCTTCAAAAGGTCAAAATTCTTCCTTCAAAGTCTTTTTTCAAGGAATAAAGGTCAATGAGAGACAAAATATTTTTGCAACAAAATTTCGGCCCTCTAGATTAGGTCTGCAACTCGGCCTACAATTTTTGGACCTGCAATAGCACTAGAAACCTATGTTGCCAGGAAACATGGGTTCGTGGATGGGCGAGTCACTTTTTGAAACAAGGTACAGGGTTCATTGGGGGTATATTATAATATATATTATATTTAATAAATTATAATATATATAAATTTTAAAATCTTCCAACTTACATGTTAACAATTGTTTAAGTTGAAACTTGAAACCTAACAATCTGATACTCATCTATGACATTGGCTAGCAGACTAAAATGAATTTTAAATACATATACACTTTGTTATTAAGTTGAAACACAATGATGTTAAGGTCTATAATAAAGTTAATGACAAGGACACCATATTCATGCCAGAAAAGGGGATTTGATTCCTTTTAGTCAAAGAATACCTATATATGAAGCTAATCTCCAAGAAATTCATTATTATCAATACCCCAGAGAATGTTTCCAGAGAACATAATGCCATCCTTCTAGCAATCCTTTCATGAACAACACTTTAGCTTATATTTTTAGTGGACCTATTAACTACATCTTAGTAAACTATGAAGGTTGAGAATAGGGCTTGCACTGAAAATAACATAAAAACCCTTCTAGTATGATTCTACCATATTCAGATGAAAGTACGATACAATGATTTGGATACATTAACATAGCAATCTTTGAAACCCAACTTCAACTGTAAAAATGTCATTATAGTGAACTGGTTAATTAAGGATGCATTAAACTTATTAAGTTAATTGTAGGCTACTCTTGGGCATGAGGAGATTATATTCGATCTGATATATCATATGGATATCTACTACCCAAATAATTTCTCTATCATTTGTTTGATACTGGAATTTTCAACTTTCAAGAACTTATTCAACCCAACGACAAGCCATTACATGGAATGTGAGAAGAAAAGGATTTCTGGACAAAGAAAAATAACCGTCAAGAACCCCTCAAACACTTGTTTTTGGGGTTCACGCGCCCATTTTGGGGGTTCAACAAACCCCTTTGCGCAAAAGAACCCAACTGAAGATACTAAGTACCGGGTTTTTATGGGAAGTACCGAGTTCTTTTGAGAGGTACCCATTCCAGCACTCGGTTCTTGGGGACAGGAACTTGGGACGGGTTCGAGAACTCCACCCTTGTTAAAATTTGACAACTCATGAATGAATTTCTCATAGAAGAAATAATATCTTTTAGTTCTGTTTGAACCACTTATAATAAAATTTCTTTTCTAACAATTCTAATATGAATTTCCAAACATAGTTAGTCACATCTCAATTTGGAAGTGACTTTTCAAAAATAGAAATTTATGTCTAAATGATCAAGGATTATGTCAACATATGAAATCCACTTTAAAATCAAATATATCATGATTATACAAGTTAAGAATTAATATTTTTATCCTGACTAGTTTTACTATTATTATGACACTATTATTTATAAAATAGTCTAAAGTTATTCATCTTTAATGGATTAATAAAACGAATTCTCTCATGAAATAAGTAAATTAAATTGAGAATCTCTTACTTGGCAAATTGAACCTTTCTCTTGGAATAAAATAGTAGCTCCACTTAAGATAATGTAACTCTTCCTCACTAATTCAATGTATGGAAAAAGTGTAACTACTCCTCATTAAATGCACTTGTAACTCTCTCATTCAATTTGATTTGTAACTCTCACCAAATATTCTCTAATATCTAAGTGTGACTCTTTCTCTCCCTAATTCAGATTGCAACTCCTCAAGATCCCTAATTCAGATTGCAACTCTTCAAGACATGTGTACCTCTCTCTCTATTCTTGGGATGAGTTACACTTATCTTCAAGTAACTCCTCCCTCATGGAATTCAATTATCCTATTATTGGCTCAAGGCATGAATTCATTTTGTAACTCCTGTCCTTTCTCATCTATTTAAGCAAGAACAAGTGAGAGTTGAGAATAACATGTTCATTGTGAAGAAGAAGAGTTAGTGTTGAGTGTGTGCAAGATAATTGTAAGAACAAGTGAAGAGTAAGAGCAAGGGAAGAGCTGGAGGAAGTGTGAGGGACAAGATCTGATCAAGAGAAAGAGGAGATCTTGAAGCAAAAAGCAAGAGTACTTCAACTACAAGTTGATCAAATATTGGTGAATTTATTCATTCTCATTCTATCTCTTTCTTTCTGTACTCTACTAAACAATTGAAGGAATCTAATAGAAGAAGAATCATTTGGGTTTTCCCTTTGTGAGTTTTTCCCTGGTCATTGGACCTAACTCTCAGTGTCTCTGTTAGGCCCCTATACTACTAGTGTAACCCCTTATTATTATTAGTACAACCCCCTTATTATTATTGGCTCAAGGCATGAATTCATTTTGTAACCCCTGTCATTTCTCATCTATTTAAGCAAGACCAAGTGAGAGTTGAGAATAACATGTTCATTGTGAAGAAGAAGAGTTAGTGTTGAGTGTGTGCAAGATAATTGTAAGAACAAGTGAAGAGTAAGAGCAAGGGAAGAGCTGGAGGAAGTGCGAGGGACAAGATCTGATCAAGAGAAAAAGGAGATCTTGAAGCAAAAAGAAAGAGTACTTCAACTACAAGTTGATCAAATATTGGTGAATTTATTCATTCTCATTCTATCTCTTTCTTTCTGTACTCTACTAAACAATTGAATAAATCTAATAGAAGAAGAATCATTTGGGTTTTCCCCTTGTGAGTTTTTCCCTGGTCATTGGACCTAACTCTCAGTGTCTCTGTTAGGCCCCTATACTACTAGTGTAACCCCTTATTATTATTAGTACAACCCCCTTATTATATTGATGTACCCATGTAGTGCCCATATTGTTACTATTGTGCCCCATAGAAGCCCACTATTGTTATTATTGTGCCCTTACATTATTATTGTTATGAAGGCTCTGATTATATAATGACCCCTTAGACTCCTATATATAGAAAGGAGGTCTTTTCATTTGTATCATCCAAGAATTGTTCATTTATGTAATGTAAAGGAGGTTTCCCCCTCGAAGAGGCTGAATTCTAAGTCGTTGATCTATCTTTTCTATCTTTTCTTGAGCTGGTTTCATAACATTTGGTATCAGAGCTTTGGATTCTAGGGTTCGCTGCTCCAAACAAGTCATCATGGAATTTTTGCTATAACTTTTTTCTGCGATGTTTTATAAGAGAACAAAAAAAACCCATTTGAGACGCAATCACACTGAACCTCGGGTCGAAATTTCAGATCTTTTTGTGCTATATTTGCGGAGATATAATCTTAGGAATATGGTTTTTTTTTCAGACTCCTGAATCACATTCCAAACAGGTGACCTAGGGAAAATCGTCATAACTTTCTCTCTGAGCATCGGATTGAAATTTCGTAAGAAGGTACAGAAAGAGAATAGACTGTAGTTTCTTTTGTATATTTTTCAGAGCCAAAGGTCGAAACATTGACACGTTGCATGTCATACAATTTCGCTCTACTGAACTAGTCTATAATCAGGTCACTAAGGGAGATTTGGCATAACTCTTCCTTGGAGAATCCCATTTGGATCAAACTGGTGGCATTGAAAAGAGGAAATAGAGGGCTACTGCAGATCGCAATTTCAGAACTTAAAGATCCAAAAGTACAGAGTTACATGTACTCAAAAGTATGTACCCCATCCTCCATCAAAGTTTCTGACCTCAGCTTCTCAATACATCAGATCCTCTAAGTCCACAATAGTATGAAGTCCTAAAAAGTCACAACCTCATGTCATCATGAGCTCCATGAGTCATCTCCAACCATCATCCCAATAAGCATACATGTCTAGGCCCAAGGGTCTCCGCAAGATGCCTCGCTCTCCATGTAGTAGGAAAGCTCCATAGTCTGCTCACAAGTCCAACCAAGTCCATGGCCTTGTTGTACCCAAGTGCACAACATCCCCATCAGCTCATAAGTAAAACATCTCCATGTCACACCAGTAATTCCCCCTACACAACATCCCTACTTTGGCACTGCTCATTGTATGCCCATAAGTGACACCTCTACAAGTGCTCCTACATAATGTCCTTACATAAGACTGGCATGTTCCATGTCTCCAACCTGATGTCCATGAATCAAGTTGCCCATGTTGTCTAACTAGGTAGACCCATCACAACAATTGGTCATCCTCATCCGAGCCCGACAAATTGGTCTACTGAACTCGGTCACCCAACCATATCATCATCACATGAGTCTCTTCCACCATGGCTCCCCCACTGAAGGTTTCACCAAGACTACCTCTTGGTCTCAACCATAAGAAGTCCACCCAGGTATCACCATACTCAAGTGTGTGCCCTTCTCCAATCTATCCATGAGTCATGCCGAGCACTTAGTCAATTCCTCATGTGGCTAAAGCATGACCCATTCTTCTGCAATGATCATCACATTCCTCCCTTGTCACGAGCCCTTTTACCTTCTATCATAAGGTCACAAACAACCCCAACAAGTCCTACAATAGTCAATGATCCTTACTTTTCCATACACGATCTATTCGTAGACATCCATGGTAAGGTCCTCCCTTGCATCGCCAAACTGATTTTGCTCTTCCCTGCATATGATTCATCTTCCATAAGACTCACTGAAACAAAAGTATCAATAGTACTTACTTCATCATGAGGCTCCTCCATGTGAGTTTCCTCATCCATCAATGTCTGCAAACTGCACGATCCTGATTCTACTTGAACACTTTCAAGTTCCTCCTCCATCGTTGTCATATCTGCAACATCCTCATCGTACTCTGCAGCTTTCTCCTCAATTGAACCAATCAAGTACCCATTGACTTCTCCTATCGAACTAAGCCTTCGAACATCTGCCTGATTGTTTCGGTAGTAGTCCCCAAGTTTGTCAATGTAGTCAAGCTCATCCTACTCTATTACAATGACCTTCTTACCAAGAAATTCATTCTTCATTACATCCTCCATTTGTGTATACTTCCCTTCCATATACTCGTATTGGTCCTTAAGTTCTTCAAAGTTCTTCCTTCATCTTCGTATAGCCTTCCCGAACCTACATGTTCTCGGTTTTCATCAAAGCCCATTTAGAATTCCATTTCCTCATTTGTTCCAATACCTTGTTTAGGAAAGTTGTAGAAATTTTGAATAATTTGACACATATTCAACAGAGATTATCCTGATCATGTACTATTGCGGAAAACATACACAATACATAAGCTCCTCTACGTTGATCATCAATATAGCAGCATCAATAACAATTAAACATCAAGAGCATTCACACATTAACACAGTATGTATCCCGGGGAAAGCATCTCGCTAAAAACCCCAACTATCTGTATATTAATGATTGAGTCATGTAACATTACACAGCATAATACTTCTCACAAGTATCTCCACCTCTGTTACACACAATACAGCTCAGATCTGATTCAATCACTGGCTCAAATCTCCTCCGCTGCTTGCCTGCCTCTTCTGCGCAATCTTGCATGAGAATACTGATGAATGAATGAAGCAAACTCATATTTTCTTGGTTGAACCACGCAATCCTCATTGGCATTACTCAATCCCACTGATTGTGCAAATCATCATGCACAGCTATAGTCACAACTGATAGCAATCTGATCCTCTAACACCTGTCCCTGCTGAACTGAACATGCACTGACATGCAACTGAGTTAACTGATGTTTTCATTAGTTGTATTATGAGTTAATAAATTGTGAATTAATTAATAACTAATTCACCCAACTCATCTCTAGTCTATTTTCCAGTTAGACTAAATACAACCAGTTTAACAAAGCTAAACTGAACCACACCTCCATCACTGCACCTCCAGTCCACTAACTCAACTCACTTGAGTTCTAACTGAACTCCTGCATGCAAATATTAGTCATCCCATAGGTAACCACGTCTTTCCTTCTGGGATCTGCATGTACCACATCCGTAGCTCATCTGAAGTCTCCAGAGAAATAAGACAAAGTTTATAGTCAAATATTATTATGAGGTTAATAATATTTGACTGTTCTATATTTGGACTGGCAGTCACTCCGTTGTGATCTAAAAATAGAAGCCATCTATTTTTCCCAACTTGACATTATCCATAAACAGCAACCTGCAATCCATAGACATGGTCATATGTCTAAAAATAGACATAGTCTAAAAATAGACTTGTGCCAAAAATAGCCTGCGGGCCCACTTAGTGAAGGTGACTCTTTTCACTAAGCTCCATCATCTTGTTGCATTCTCAACAAGCATTTCTTGTTGCACACTTTTCAACAAATGACATCGAGTTTTCGCCTCTCAAGCATATGCTATCCCCGTCAAGCTTGCCATCCAAAAATAACCAGGGTACTCGCCAGAAATGGTGGGGGAATAAAGGAATTGTAATCATTGTCGTGCCAGCAGTATGTCGCTCTTGAACATGGCACTTGTCTACATTTTGTGTCTGGGTGGGGACATCTCATCTTGTTTCACACTTGCCTCTGTGGGTTTGGGTTACCCTATCTGACCATTCATCTGCTCATTACTTTGTCACCATGACCCCAGATCATTTGACGTCAAATACTGCCAGGTCCGCTGTCGTGTCGCCGATATGTTCAAGAGAAGTTGACCTCTGTAGAATATTAAACCTCCCTCTGATATCTCACACAAAACATTTTATCCCTCTCTTTCTCATGTCGATGATGTGGGAAACATTATGGCCCACCTTCGATCAAGATCACTTCCTGTCGACTTCAGCTCATTATCCGGGAAGTTGACCTAGAGACTCCCTTCAGGTGCCTTAGAGCCTGCATGCCTCAATGGCAGGCTCTTCATGTTTGACGTGAGGTTTTCATCATTGGCCTCCGATCGAATGATTCTACGGGTGTTCAACACCGGCTCACTGATTCGCACGCCATGGATTGTACCTATAGTTCCTTGAGGACCATTGTCATTATTGGTGGTACCTCTCGCGTCTGTTAACAGTTTTCATCATTGACTGGTGATCAGACGATGTTCTCGCATGTTCGACTTCGACTCCTATATTTGCATGCTTGAACTTGTACTTTGTTCGAGTCGTGTTGGAGTGCAAGACCCTGGATTTTGTATATTGAAATCCGGGATGCATTTTGTGGATTATTATAATCACTACATGGCTCATTCATTGGATGGTTGCGACCATGCCTGAGTCCATTCATTGATCCTCATCGGATGGCTGCGTCCATACCTGGGATCCAGATTTTTATGTACTCTGTTTTGGATGGCTGCGGCCGTACCATGTACATCATGTAGTTGAGCTATCAGTTGTACTACGTGCAGGTTCTTCTTGGTGGTGTTCAAGTTCGGCCAGTTTCGTAAAGCATTTCACCCCTCCCACTCTCTCGGGCTTCATGCTTTAGGGGGCATCTGTTACACAGTAATTTGTCACTGTCTCCCTGTCAGTCTTCCTACTCTGTCATGGGACCAAATTAATCATGCTCATTCTCTCTAATGTGGCCAAATGACCCTATTTTCCAAAGTTTCCTCTATCATCACGACTGTTGTAAAAATAAATGCGCTGATGAGCACTCTAAAACAGGCTCAATGCACTGCCAGCGCGGAAGCACACGAATTTCCCGCGCTGTTTGAATTTCATGTGACAGCGCGTTGTTCCTTATATCTGATCATTCTGATATGACTTTCCTTGTTGTTCAGTAGCGATGACAGCGCTCCAGTTCAGTTATGTACCCACGATGATCCAGTTTCGGCGAGTTTGTTCTAACAGCCGGCCTTCCAGATGACTCCAGATCTGGTTGTTGGCCTTGTAAATGTCACCCTCCCTTCTCTGGCATGTTTGTTTCATCATTTGAGCCACCTTCCTTGGATACAAGTTCATCCTCCCACCATTCATGGAGACTCCTTCTCCTATTTAAGCGTCCACCTTTGCCATGAGCTGCTAGTTTGGAATTGATTGTGTTTAGAGCATTGCTGATAGTGTGAGCTTGATAGGCAGCTGGTGTGATAAGTGTGGGATTGCTATAGTGCTTAAGGAAGGTTGTGAAGTGTTTCCATATTGTATAAACTTGTGTGAGAGAGAGAGTTGTTTTGGGATATCTACTTTCAAGGGTGAATGCTTGAAGGACTTGTTGGCTGGACCCAACCAAAGGAGGATTTGACGTCAGAACTTGGTTGTATTCTCTTTTGTTGTATCAAGAATAATAGACGACTACCATTATGGTTCCACTCATGTGTCTTTGTTATGATGTTTGATTTGTATCTTTTTTGACCGGTACATAGTTGCATTTCCCAGATTTTATGCTTGTATTTGTCTTGTCCTTTTCTTGTGCAGGTGTTTGTTCACGGAGATCGTGAGGATTGCGACCAGTTGAAGCGAAAGAACAGAAGTGACAACCCTTCTACGAATATAAGTGTTGGATTCGAGGTAGGATCTCATCTTGGCCTTTATTTTGGGAACCTGCATGTTAACGTTGTTTGATTGTTGCTAGACCTTAGTTAGGCTAGTGGGATCGCCTTTGTCGGGAGAGGGGATTTACCTACACAATAATAGGGGCTCATTCAGCTTCCTAATTCAACTTAATCCACCATTCTCATTATTTTATTTCATGTTTTTTATTATATTTATGCTAATAGAGTGAATTGGGTTAGTCATTATGCCAACAAGTCTAATGGGTACTTTGTGCAGTGTTTTGGTCAATTTTGAGACAAAATCAAAAGTTTTACTGAGCACTTGGCAGCCAAATTCGTGGAAGAACAAGGGAGAGGATTTTTAGGAAGGTTTCCCCTTCATTTATGGGCCCTTACCTCAAATTATCCACCATCAGCTCAGAGTTCAAGGGCCACCAAATGAATTATCACAAGGGAAACCAAGCAAGTCAAGTAGGACTACTGTTAACTGCAAGTTTTGGGCAGCCGAGTCCCTAAAGTTTAGGAGGACTATTGGGGTCCTCAATTTGTATAAATAAGAATGATTGGGCCCTCATTTGGGTTAGCCAGTAGTTATTCATTATTTTGGTAGGAGTTAGCTAGTTTGTAGTTCGATTTTAGTCATTTTTTAGTGATTTTTTTAGGCAGTAAGTTAGCTCTGCGTTTCAGCTCATTTTAAAGTTTTCCTTGTGGAAAGTTTTTGGAATGTAACTATTCTTTTGATCAATAAAGATGAATCCAGCTTTGAACCAGCTCTAGTCTCTCTTAGGAGGCTGTAGCTCTTAGGGTTGGGCCCATCTCAAGTGCCCAGTACCTCCTTTGTTCACTTTTATGTGTCTTTGCTGCATTCTTAGAATAAAATCTGCTATTTAGATTTAAATCTTGTTTTGTTATTTAGGTTGCTTTTAATGATTAAAATGGTTTTTCATGTTCATATTTACTTGATAGATTAATCACAGGGAAGATATTCAGAAAAAGACTACCAAGCACCTTAGATCTCACCTCCCCCTCACTGGAATCATGAGCTGGGACCAATGTGACTTTGCTGCCACCAAAAACACTATCTTTGCTTCACCATGCAAGTATTAGTGTTGGATTCTTAGTTGTCAAACTTGATCTCAGTTTTGATGGCATGCTTAGGTTTTTGATTGCTTAGTTGCATAGTTATTTCATCTGAGTTCATTGCAAATAAACTTCTGTTCCATTTCTTTGCTGTTATCTAGGTTAGAATAGGCTAACGTAGATAGGTCTTTGATTTTCCAAGTCCTTGTTTGTTCAGTTTGAAAAATAACTTGCAGAGCACCTATCATACTTCTCCATCTGCCCATAATCCATCCAACCTACCTACTTCATCCTCCATTTTAGATCCTTTCCTTACCTTTTCCACGTTCCCTCACATTGACCTACTTTCCATATTATTGTGTAGCATTGCCTTATCTCTCCTTGAACAAATCCAACTGTCCTTATCACTCTTCAACTCCATTCTCCAAGCCCTGGACCTCCTTACACCCTTATCTCACCTCCATACCCACTTCATCATCTTTCTCCCTCCATCCATCCTCCAAAATCCCATTTCTGAACATCCTGTAGAAAATCACAGAACATCCTGTAGAAATTCCATAACATCCTGTAGAACCCCTACAGACTTCCTGTAGAAGTTGACGAATGAGGTTTCTTGATAGCCAAACTCTGTGAAACTCTCTAGAAGGGTGTTAGGGACCCCTTATGCCCTCTCTGAACCTTCCCAACCTCTTCCAAGCATTTCCTCTCGCCGATCCACCTCTGCACAGTCAAAAATAGTAAAAACACATGCATGATAATTCTGACAACTTATTCAAAAATACAAAAAGATGTTTTATTCAGATAGAAGTAGCTTAGACACATGTATTTTACCTTCCTAAAAGTAATGGCATCTCTTTTAGTAGCTTGCATCCTCTTTTTCACATCAGTAGAACTAGCTGGTAAAATTAGGGTTTGCTAGGTTTTGCACTTTCTTTCAGCTTTTCAGTTTCTTTTCAAAAGCAGATTAGCTTGCTTCGAGTTAGCTTCCATCCATCAGTTAAAAAGATTCTTCTCAGAGCTCATAGAAGTTGGCTTGAGCCCCTAGTGGACTTGTGCCAGCTGACCAAGTGACAGCTGCGGCAAGAGATAGTACTTGTGCATACAACACCATCGCTTCCAAGTTTGTTACGAACTACCGGGTTGATAAAATTAAAGAAAGGAGTTCCCAGAGTTGCAACATTAGTGCTGCAATACTGGGGTTCACCACCCACATGACCGAAATGAAGGGACAAGGGAGACCCGGGAAAATGAGCTGCACGAATGTGCACAAAGCCAACCTCTGGTCACGACTTAGCATTTTTTATACGGGCTCGTTCGCCCAGGCACGCCCTCGCCCGACCCACCTGAACGAGGTCACATGGATGCCCTCACCCGAACCGCCCCAATGAGTTGACACGAATTCCGTCAAATGACCCGCCTGAATGAATTTACATGGGCGCCCACACGACCGAAACGAAGCGACAAGGGAGAGGCAGGCAAACGAGTTGCACGAATGTGCACAAAGCCAACCTCGAGTCACAACTTAGCCTTTTTGATATGGGCTCATTCACCCAGGTGTGCTCTCACCCGACCTACCGGAATGAGTTCGCACGGATGCCCTCGCCTGACCCACCCAAATGACTCGCCTAAACGAGTTGACACGAACACCCTCAAATGACCCGCATGAACAATTTTACATGGGTGACCACAAGACCAAACCGAAGGGACGAGGGAGAGCTGGGCAAACGAGTTGCATGAACGTGCACAAAGCCAACCTTGGGTCATAACTTAGCATTTATGATATGGGCTCGTTTGCCCGGCTACGCCCTCACCCGACCTACCCGAACAAGTTCACACGGACGTCGTTGCCTGACCCAATTGAACGAGTTCACATGGATGCCCTCGCTCGACCTGCCCAAACGAGTTGACACGGACGCCCTTAAATGACCCACCCAAACGAGCTTACATGGGTGCCCACATGACTGAAAAGAAGGGACAAGGGAGAGCTAGGCAAACGAGCTGCAAAAACATGCAAAAAGCCATCCTCGGGTTAAAACTTACATTTTTGATATGGGCTCGATCGCCAGGGCATGCCCTCGCCTGACTCACCCAAACGAGTTTAAATGAACACCCTCGATTGAACGACCCACCCGAATGAGTTGACATGGACGCCCTCACCCGACCCGCCCAAACGAGTTTACATGGGCGCCCACACTACTAAAATGAAGGGACAATGGAGAACAACGTAAACGAGATTCACAAACGTGCACAAAGGCCACCCCGGGTCATAACTTAGCATTTTTAATACAGGCTCATGTGCCTGGGCACACCCTCACCCAACCCGCCCAAACGAGTTTGCACGGACGCCCTCGCCCGACCCGCCCGAACGAGTTGACACGGATGCCCTCGCTCGACCCAACTGAACTAGTTTGCAAGGATGCCCTCGCCCGACCCGCCTGAACGAGTTTGCACAGACGCCCTCTCCTGAATGACCCACCTGAAAGAGTTTGCACAGACGCCCTCGCCTGACCTGCCCGAACGAGTTTGCAATGACGACCTCACCCGACCCGCCTGAACAACCCGCCCGAATGAGTTTACACAGACGCCCTCGCTCGACCCGCCCGAACGAGTTTACACGGGCGCCCTCAAACGACCCACCTGAACGAGTTTACATGGAAAACGACCTTCCTAAATGAGTTTACATAGGCACCCTCAAGCGACCTACTCGAACGAGTTTACATGGCAAACGACCTACCCGAACGAGTGTTTACACGGGAAATGACCTTCTCAAAAAAGTTTACATGGGCTCTAATACACGACCAAAAAAAAAGGCACAAGGGAGATTCGGACAAACGGCAGCATGATCGTGCACAAATCCCACCCCCAGTCAAAACTTAGCATTTTTTAGAAGGCCACGTGTGCCCTGGGCACCGTCAAATGACATGACATGACCCAACCTGACTCGACCCGACCCGCCCCAATGTGTTTGCATGGGAACCCACACACGACACTTCCTAACCCACCGGAATGAAATTTGGGGTTTCCATGGGCACATGACCCGAACGAAATTTTGGGGTTTCCGTGGGTGCATGACTCGAACGAAGGAACGAGGGAGCATCAGGAAAATGGACCACACGAACGTGTAGAAGGCACATGGGCAGTCACGACCTAGCATTTTTGGCACGGCCATGTGTGCTTGGGCACCCACACATAGCACGACATGGCCCGACTGGCCTTGGGCGAGCCAACCTGACCTACCCTAACGCATTTGCACAGGCACCCACACACGACATGACACCACCTGACCTGTACAAAATTTTGGGTTTCCTTGTATGTACAACCCGAACGAAATTTGGGTTTTCCATGGGTGTGTGACCCGAATGAAGGCACAAGGGAGCATTGGTCAAACGGGCCACACAAGCATGTACAAGGCACACGGGGGTTCATGACTTAGCAATTTTGGCACTTCCACATGTGCCTGAGCACCCACTCATGCCACGACCTGACCCACCCCGCCCAAACAAAATTTGGGGTTTCCATGGGTGCATGACCCGAACGAAGGCATGAGGGAGTGTCTGGGAAATGGGTCGCACGAACGTGTAGAAGGCACATGGGTGTTCACGTCTTAACTTTTTTTACACGACCACATGTTCCCGAGCACCCATGAAAGGCATGGCATGACCCGACCTGACTCACCCGAATGTGTTTTCATGGGGACCCACACATGACATGACCCGACCGGCCCGAACGAAATTTGGCGTTTCCATGTGTGCACGGCCCGAACGAAATTTGGGCTTTCCATGGGTGCACGACCCAAACAAATGCCTGAGGGAGCGTCGAACAAACAGGCCGCATGAACGTGCAGAAGGTACATGGGTGGTGACGACTTAGAAATTTTGGCACGGCCATGTGTGCCGAGGCACCCACACATGGCACGACACGACTGGACCCACCGTGACCGAGCCGACCCGAATCGCCCGAATGAAATTTGGGGTTTCCATGGGTGCATGACCCAAACAAAGAAGGCACACGGGTGGTCACGACTTAGCATTTTTGGCATGGCCATGTGTGCTCGGGCACCCACACATGGCACGACACACAATGACTCGGCCCGCCCGAAGGAAATTTGGGGTTTAAATGGGCGCACGACCCAAAAAAAGGCACGAGGGTAGGAATATCTTTGACTCTAATACATAAATATACCTCATGTAACATGCCCTTAAGGTCTTCAGCATTTTCTTTTGACTCTTTATAACACTTTAACATGTGCTAGGCCTATTTAATTGAGCAAGAAACTCAATGACAAATAATATATATATATATATATATATATTTCTCTTCTTAAATAAATACAAATATCAAAATCACATTTATGAAGGCCGAACCCAGTTACACTTTCTTCAACACCCCCTCTTAACTAGGGAGGTATTCATAAATCATTACAAGGTGTTTGGCTATTTTTCAATCTTGAATAATTCACATAAGAGAAACGGGATTGGCAACCCATCTGTTATAGCATCATATTAGCCAACATTGTTCATAGCAAGGCCTTGACTAATAGCTTTATCTCTCATAAGATCAGATCACAATGTTGGAAAGGCCAATGGCTTATAAACACCTTAGTCATTGTCTCTAAAGGTACATACCCACCCAGGTGTTCCCTGAGTATGACCTTCTAGGACAATTCTTGTCTTGGTTTCCCAGCCCTCAAAGAATATCGCTCCTCTTGCCTACTCCTGTCTTGGATTCGTTACACATCCTAAAAGAGCATTAGATGCCAAATGATTACCCAATCCTCTCGTTCTTTCTTACCAAGTGAAGACAAGAATGTTGTATCTATCTCTTCCCCTTGATTGAGGAAGACATGCCCAAGTTTCCTCTGACAAGGAACTTGCCCAAGCTCCTTTGTAGCTGGGAACTTGTTAGAACTCCCTCTTAGCTAGGGACTTGTCCATTCATCAACAACGTCTTCTTCGTGGGTCCTTTAGCCACTTGATATCCTTCTTTCCTTCAATGTCATGAAGTCTTTGTTTGAACTTCTACTTGGCAAGGTACAAGACTTGGGAGGTTCTTCATTGTTCTGCAACATGGAAACCATGACTTCCATAAACTTTTGCGATTTCAGTCGTGTTGTGACATGGAAACCCAAGTTCCCCATGCTAGGGCCGTGGTTTTCACTCGAGCGGGAAATGGAGACCCCAGAGGTTCTCAGAATTAGGAAATTTCCCTCATGCCAGAAAACAGAAAGCCCCCAGGTTCCATGGACTTTGGCAGTTCTCTTTCGTTCCGTGGCATGGAAACCTGAGTTCCCTACACCAAGGTCACAGTTTCTATCATGGTGGGACATGGAAGACCCTGAGGTCACAGTTTCTGTCATGCCACGGAATGGAAAGCCCCATGTTTGGTAGACTTGGGCAGTCGTTCCCTATCACGCGATGACATGGAAACCCGAAGCTCCCCAAACTTGGGTGGTCATTCCCTGTCACGTGATGACATGGAAACCTGAAGCTCCCCAGACTTGGGCGGTAGTTTTAGCCATGACACGAGTGACATGGGAACCCCACATTTCATGCCCCTAGGCCTATGGTAGTCTTTCAACCATACTTGGCAAGGTGCGGTGCCATCGAACACTTTCTTTTCACCAGTACTTATGTTCATGTACTATGCCTAACCATTAGTCTACTTAGTTTGTTTTTCACAACCAAGTATTATTATGTTTCCTTTATACCAATGAACACCCATACACATTCATTATCATCAGAAATTATACATGAAGAACACAATTGCACAGTATAAAGGGAATGGAAACTCCCTGAACAATGAGTTTGCATGAATATAATATATTATTCAACTTTACAATGATTACAAGGATTTACAAGTATACTTGGGAAACACCAAGTTTCATACTTAGCCAATTTTACAAATAGGCAACACCTTTGTGTGCCAACCGAGTTCCTTGCCCAAGCTTGGTGGGTGCACCCTCACATGAGCTGCCAGCCGCACCCCTCAACCGAACCTCATTTACCACTGCACGACAGGCGGGTGACCTCACCGAGTCACCCCGAATTTCTTCTTCCACAACGGGCGGGTGACCTACCCGAGTCACCCGAGACACCCATGTCACACCGAACGGCGGGCACCTTCCTTACGCGCGCCCTCACTCAATAACCAAAACCTGTGCGTATCGTATATGCTTGCCCTAGAGTGGGCTCATATATGCCAACACCTCTTTTGCAACCTGCTCCACTACTTCACACTTTTTTCTTTATCACTGAATGCTCATGTTCAAATGTCCATCTTCGAATGAATGCCAAGTGCTCCAACACCTTGCCATATTTATACGAGCAGTTGGGTGAGTCGCTACCCAGGCTGACTCGACCACTGCATGCCAAAATGCCCTTACACATCACAAACATGCCATCCGATTGTTGGTCGGCCAACAATCCTTTGTTCAAGTCACCCCAACATGTAACTCGTCTTGTGGGTTATGCCAAATGCTCCCACACTATAAACCAACTATCACTCCACCTCTAATGTGCATTATACTTATGTCCCTTCACACATTTTGGTCGTAGAGTTCGCACTTCACACCGATGGGAAGAAACCGAACCGCAGGTCCTTACACCGTGTTTCCCAGACTTGGGTAGCAATTTTTGTTGTGACGTAAAATGGAAACCCTGTGTGTGTCCACTAACTTGGGTAGCAGTTTCCATCATGCCACAAAATGGACACCTCAAGTTCCCCCGACTTTGGGGGCTTTTCGTGGCCCCATGACATGGTAATCCGAATTTCCAAAGACTCTTGGGCGATTCAGGGTCTGCTGCGACATCGAAACCGTGAGTTCCCCAAACTTGGGTAGCAGTTTCAAAACACCCCAAGTTCCCAAGACTTGTGAGCTGGTTTGCATCGTCATGGAAACCCCAAGTTCCTCGCGTTAGGGCATTGCTGAAAACCCCACGTTTCCATTGTGCCATAAAATGCAGAAAATCATGGTTCCATCAAGGGTGGGACATGGAAACCCCAAGTTTCCCCAGGCTTGGCTGCCGGGGCACGACATCCCCGAGTCCCCGTAGGCTTGGGCGCCACCAGTTTTGGTCGTGGAACGACATGGAAACCCCAAGTTTCCCCAGGCTTAGGTGCTGGTGTGTAACTTGGAAACCACAAATTTTTTTGCGCCGAGCAGAAGCCCCAAATTCTAGGTGCAACATGGAAACCCCAAATTTTTTTTTGGACCGGGCGGAAGCCCCAAATTTTAGGCACGACATGGAAACCCCAATTTTTTTTTTTGCACCGGGTGGAACCCCCAAATTTTAGGTGCTAGGTGGAAACACCAAATTTTGGGCGCTGGGGTGTGGCATGGAAACCCCAATTGTTCCCATGCTTCGGTGCCTTTTTCATCACAACGTGGAAACCCCAGTTTTCTTGGGCTTCAGCGCCTTTTCCATTGCGGCGTGGAAACCCTAAATTTCTCACCCCCAAGCAATAAAAATTTGTCGTCTGGAGGAAGAGGCAAAGGTGCGAGAGCAGGAGGGTTGTGCGGATTTGTTTGTGACAAGAGTGAAGCTATAAATCGAGGTGACCAAGGGCTGAATCTCAGTGCATCATGGCAGCAAGGTCACTCTGCCACTTACATACCCTGTCGCATATTCAAGTCGTCTGCAAAGGATTCTTCTTAATGACCATTTGGAATTGAACTTCAAAGTTGCCCCGATCGAGATGCTTCACGGTCGCAGTTTGCGAATGACACGGGCCCCTGGGGGCGACAAAGCAATGCCCCTACTTCGGGTCGAGATACAGTAGAAGAGTGACATGCACTGCTTCGAGCGTGGATTCTGACTTAGAGGCATTCAGTCATAATCCAACACACGGTAGCTTCGCGCCACTGGCTTTTCAGCCAAGCGCGATGATCAATTGTGTGAATCAACGGTTCCTCCCATACTAAGTTGAATTAATATTGCAGTGTGGTTCATCAGTAGGGTAAAACTAACCTGTCTCACAATGGTCTAAACCTAGCTCACGTTCCCTATTGGAGGGTGAACAATCCAACACTTGGTGAATTCTGCTTCATAATGATAGGAAGAGCCAACATCGAAGGATCAAAAAGTAATGTCACTATGAACGCTTGGCTGCCACAAGCCAGTTATCCCTGTGGTAACTTTTCTGACACCTCTAGCTTCAAATTCCAAAAATCTAAAGGATCGATAGGCTGCGCTTTCACGGTTTGTATTCGTACTGAAAATAAAAATAAAATGAGTTTTTACCCTTTTGTTCCACACGAGATTTCTATTCTCATTGAGCTCATCTTAGGACACCTGTGTTATCTTTTAACAGATGTGCCGCCCCATCCAAACTCCCCACCTATCAATATCTTCTGCCTGGATCGACCCGCCGAAGCGTGCCTTAAGGAAAAAAACAGGGGCAGTGCCCCTTCTCTGCCCCACGGAATAAGTAAAATAACGTTAAAAGTAGTGGTATTTCACTTGCGCCGAAAATGGCTCCCACTTATTCTACACCTCTCAAGTCATTTCACAAAGTTGGACTAGAATCAAGCTCAACAGGGTCTTCTTTCCCCGCTGATTCTACCAAGCCCATTCCCTTGGCTGTGTTTTCGCTAGATAGTAGATAGGGACAGTGGGAATCTCTTTAATCCATTCATGTGATTCACTAATTAGATGACGAGGCATTTGGATACCTTAAGAGATTCATAGTTACTCCTGTCGTTTACCCGCGCTTGGTTGAATTTATTCACTTTGACATTCAGAGCACTAGGAAGAAATCACATTTCGCCAGCATCCGAAGGGACCATCACAATGCTTTGTTTTAATTAAATAGTTGGATTCCCCTTGTCCGTACCAGTTCTGAGTCGACTGTTCAATGCCTAAGGAAAATCCCCCAGTAAGGGGCATTCTATGCCTATAGCCCAATCGACACGCAACTACCGACCCTCACTATGAGAGCAACTCGGGCAGACTGCCGACAACCCACGAGTTGAGGGCGCAGACCCCTAGGCCCAACCCTTAGAGGCAATCCTTTTCCCAAAGTTACAGATCCATTTTTCTGACTTCCCTTACCTACATTGTTCTATTGACCAGAGGTTGTTCACCTTCGAGACCTGATGCGGTTATGAGTACAACCGCGCATGAACAGTACTCGGTCCTCCAAATTTTCAAGGTTCGTCGAGGGCGCACCAGGCATTGCAAGATGTGCAGTGCTCTTCCAGCTGCTGGACCCTATATCCGGGTGAACCAATTCCAGGGTGGGCAAGATGCTAAAAAGAAAAGATAACTCTTTCTGAGGCCCCCAATGACATCTCCGGATTACCTAACATTTCCACCCGCCACCATGTCCCAGTTGAGGAATATTAACCCGATACTCTTTCGATGCTCGTGCAGAGTGCACTCTTAATACAATGCTTCCCCATCTCTTAGGATCGACTAACCCATGTCCAAGTGTTGTTCACATGGAAACTTTCCCCACTTTAGTCTTCAAAGTTGTCATTTGAATATTTGCTACTACCACCAAGATCTGCACCGGGGGTCGATCTACCCAAGCTCACGCACGAGGTTTCTCAACGACCCACGCATCCTCCTACTCATCGGAGCTAGGCAATTGCTCTGACAGTCGAGTATAGGTTGCGCGCTTCATCGCCATCCATTTTTGGGGCTACTTGATTCGGCAGGTGAGATGTTACACACTCCTTAGTGGATTTCGACATCCATGACCAAAATCTTGTTGTCTTAATCAACCAACACCCTTTGTGGGATCTAGGTTAGTGCACAATTTGGCACCGTAACTCGACTTTCGGTTCATCCCACATCGCCAGTTTTGCTTACCAAAAATGGCCCACTTGGAGCTTTCGATTCCACGACACGGCTCAATGGAGCAGTCACACCCTCTTACCTATTTAAAGTTAGAGATTAGGTCGAGAGTGTTATGCCCCCGATGCCTCTAATCATTTGCTTTGCCTGATAAAACTCGCGCGTGAGCTCTAGCTATCTTGAGGGAAACTTCAGAGGAAACTAGCTACTAGATGGTTCCATTAGTATTTCACCCCTATACCCAAGTTAGATGAACGATTTGCACGTCAGTATGGCTATGTTGATGCCTCGAAAATTGCTGCAACAACATTGGGGGATAACCACCCGGTCCGGACCTTAGTACAGCTCCTTTTCCGTTTGGGATGGTGGCTCTGACTGGAGATAACAGGACCAGTTTCCCGATAATGAATAAAAGGGATGGATGGGTGATGAATAGTTTGCTTTTGATGATAGGCAACTAACTTATTCTATTGACAAAAATAGGGAAACTAATACTAATCCCAGGAACAATTTATTCATTCGGAATGCACCGTTTAATAATCCTTATCTATCTAACAGGCATATAGATGACTCTGTAGAATAAACAAAGATATTCAATCATTTAAAGATTACTTCATATGAATAGTCAAAATGAAGCAATTAACACGAATTACTGCATTCGCTATTTATATCATCGATACATATATATGATTAAAAGAGAAGCGTGCTATAAACAACCAATAGTGGGATGCATAAAGGATGCTGCGAAAAGCACATATATATAAGTGATAATAGCAAGAGCGATTAAATAACAATTCATATAACATGAATGAGTACAGACGTAGATAATAGTACCATGTGAGCTGCTAACCAATCCCAGATATCAATCGCTATTCACAATTCTTCCTTCAACACAAAAATGCTTATAAACAAAGACAGTAGTGCACATTTACATAAAAACCTTCCTCATTAAACTCAGAATAATTGGTCCAGTTTCATAAAAGAATATCCCTGAAGTACAATAGTGCAACTTCAGGGTTTAAGTCATATACAAAACTTTACGACCCTTTCTAAATTCATGAAAGGGTTTATAAATACTACTAAGCTAAAAAAATCTATGAAACAAAATTCTACTAAATTGGCATCAGTAAATGAAATCTATCTCCTTGGGGCGATCTGGCAGTCGGTGATGTGAATCATGACTCAGGCTGCTTGCATTTAAACCTGAGCTGGCTTATCGCAAGCATTGGCTCCACTTCTGGCGTTCTGTTGAGGCGCAAGGTGAGTTGGGCAGCAAAGATGGCATCCTGAATGCTGGGTATGATATAACCGATAGCATTTGTGAGGCATTTTAAGGCGGCTCTTTGGCTGTATGCCTTCACTAAGAAGAACCAATAGGCATCCCATGTTAAACTGTTGATCCCCGCGATTAATCTTCCATTTTTCTCCAGCTCTGGGTAGCATGAATGCTCCAACATCTTTGTTGATTTTAATTGGCCTGGGGTACATTGGGAAATCATGTTAGACAAATAAAGCGTATTATTTACTAATTCAACAAAATTACCAGTGGTTTCTTTGCATCTAAAAATCGCTCTTTCTGCCTTCATTAACTGTGATTTCCATTCTGTGAATAATATTTCCTTGTGCGATTCAAGAATTCTTGGTAGGTTAGTCGCCTGGCCCTGATCGGAATCTTGCCATTCTAGAAAATTTGTCAGTGTTTCTTTGGCCTGATCCAAATCTACCCTTGCCTTTTCTACCTTTTCGCTTATGGATGCTACTAACTCGCACAATGGTTCTGCCTGGATAATTTGCTGACATAGGAGCTTAACTTGATTTATCAATGCTTTATTTAATTGAAGCGCCTCTGCTTTGAACTCATCTACCTGAGGGAGCCTTTTCATTTTCTCAATTTGAGTTGATAATTGAGCGATTTTTTCATCTTTAGATTTTATCATTCCCTCAGTTGATATTTTTAATTGCTCCAATGCTGCCGATAGCTCCTTTTGCCTTTGGATTGCACTCTCGTAAATACTCTGTTTCTCCTCTTGTAATTTCTTAGCCAGCTGATAATTATTTTGCTGTTGTACTAGCAATTCCTGCTCCGCCTGCTCTGCCTTCTGCTGCACTTCCGACAATTGAGCCTGTAGCGAAAATATGTCTTGATCTTTTTCTTTTAATAGACTGCTCACCTCTGATGCTTTATCAATGGTCGCCGCCGAATATGCTCCAGCGTATTGCGATAGCTTTGTTAAGTCATCGGAGGGATCAAATTCCTCTTTCCACACAACATTGCCCGTTACTGTTAATTCAGGGAATAGAGAAGGTTGATCAACCCTTCTCCTCTTCCTCTATCGCTTTACAACAGCTTTATGCTTTGGGCTGTAGAATACGTCCAAGGGGGGAATCTCTTCTATTTGCAAAATGATTTCGCCCGATGGATCCTTAGGAATTATTTCTGTTTCTTTTGATTTGGGTGGGTCGCTGGTTTCGCTCGAAACCTGTTTTGATGTCACCTCCTGTGTGTCGCCCTCTTTAGAAACCTCATCATCTTTCGAGCACTCTAGGTTGCTGATGATTGAGTTAAATTGCTTCCATTGCTGGAGCAAATTTGGATCAATTTGTGTATCATCATTAGCTTTCGAGCTGCTCTCTTCTTGAGTTTTCGCCTGGGTTTCATCCTGCCGCTGCACATTTTCCTGGGTTTCTTCCTGCCTCTGATTATGCACTTCCTCCCTCTGCTTTGATGTAGTAGGAGGTTGCGTATTACTTTTTTGCTCAGGCTCGCTTGATTTTTTCGTCGTTGGAGTAGTCGCTAACAGGTCTAGAGGCAGAGTTTGCAACCTCTGTTCTCTAATTCTGTTAAATTCGGCTTGCCCCTCATTGTTGTATTTATTTCTGGCAAGCGATTTAACTTGATATAGCAATTCATATGATGCAAACAAATCCTCGAATCTGTCTTCTTTGTGCTCGAACTTGGCCAATTTGGCCTGGTCAAGCGCATTGTAAGCGATTTTCCTTGGATCGTACTGCCTGCTTGGCAGAGTAGCTAGAGTCAGCAAATTTATCTTCCCAGCTTCCTTCTCTGCATGCTTGATATCATGCAGAGTGTAAATTCCAATTAGCAGGGGAAAGGAGGGCCAGACATGCTTTTTTGCATTTTTCAGGGTCTGAGTAACCCCATCCGCATTGATTTGATAAGCCACTTCCCTAGCAAGTAACTTATCAAGGATGTATAGTGGAAGCACATGGGGCCTGGCCTGACTGCCAAAAACTCTAATGTAGGTGAATTTCTCTTCTTCGAACCAACTTGCTACTGCAGTTAAATCCACCCCTGCTTGTTCAGAAATCTTCGGGGCAGGCTTATAAAAAATGGAGTAATGAATCGACAACATGAAACCGTTGCAGATTTGATATAGGTGGTGTTTGTAGTTGGTCTTCCACAACTTTTGATGATATATGTGGATGGGTGTGGGGTCTTGCGACGTCCACCTCCATCCGAGCACATGAAATTTAGAATTAAAACACAAAACATCCAACACATAGGCACTGTAATAAAATGGTGGAATGAACCTCTCTGTGACGCGAGAATTAAATCTGAAATTAAGAATGGCCTTGGCTAACTTATCGAATAATATATCCGCCCAATCCATAATCTCGCCACTACATGCCGCCTCCATTAAGGGGACCATTTCTATGGTAAAATTGGTGGAGTCGTGTAATCCCCATAGTCTACACATCATAATCCCAGCATAGCAGTAAGGAGAACATAGAGAGTCGACTGAGTACTTACCCGAGGATTCGTGCTTGTGCTTTGCTGGGTTTTGTCTCCAGCCTCGAATTGGTTCGGACTCGGTCTCGTTTTCTGCTCGGAACTTCTCCAGAAATTTCGTGTTATACTTTTTCTCTTATGCCGAAAGATGATACATTTTCCTTAGATCTTCGGCTCGAAAAGAGCCGAAAATCCTCCCATATACAGTGCTGAAAATTCTGTCGGTAATTGGGATCTCTTGAATTGCCCACCTTACCACATCCGTATATGGGAGAATTTTCTCCCGGGCCGCTATTCTGTGAAGAAAGGAATTGGCCAAGTCTTTTAGATTAGCCTCATATTTGCTAGTACTATCACATGAGACTTGGATTCCTGTCACCTTCGGCTCTTCGGCTTCAATCAAATTGTATGTTCCTTGCCAAGTGGCTCTGGTAAGTCCCAAGCACGTAGTATCTGATATAAGCCCTTTCTTTTTACTGCCTGAATCAACAACAGATTGCCCTGCGGATGGCGAAGCGGTAGGCATTATAGTCTTTTTGGACTTTTTTCCTATTCCACTCAAATCTGTCTCTGCGGAAGAATTCTGCACAGAGAGAAAGATAGGCGTAGTACAGGAAAAAATAACATGAATTGAATAGACTGAGGTATATATATCTTGATAAATTCATGGTGATCGATTGACTTAAGACGGCTTTCGAATCAAATTTGTGAATAGATTGCAAGCTTGTTGTTTTCACTAAATGGCCGTTAAGGCCTGTCAATCTCATTAATACTAGTTGCTTCAGTTAATGGTTGAATGATTTATTTGAAGCATGCCTTGGGCGATTTGGCGGTTGAACGCGGATGAGCGGATTTTCAAAAGATATTTCCTTAATTACGAATAAATCGTATTAAACTGCCTTTATGATTTTACTTTGAAAACTGTGCTTTTGCCCTTTTCGCAATCGGGCATCAGGAAAATCCTAATTCATTGCTTTGGTTCCATTTGGAATCCCCGATCACCGATAGCGATATCGCATCACGTCGGGAGTAGCGAGTGGGGCGGTTAAGAATGCGTGCATGGTGAATCGTCAATCATCGATAGCGATGTCGCATCGCATCGGGGCAAGAGGGAGTTTATTTGCGTTTAGGCATTATCGCCGATTTGCCAATTGCCGATTGCCAATATCGCATAGCATCGGAGCAAGGGGTTCTTAATTATGTTACTTTATGTTTCACCGATACCTGATAGCGATTTTGCATCGGCGGAAATCAAAATTTCCGTAAGTTGCGTTCCCTTTGTCATTGCGATATGCGATCGCTTTATCGCAATGATAAAAGATAAATTGTTTTACATTGAGGTTTTTGATTGGTTTTATTGAAGAGGTCTTTTAGTAATGTTTTCTTTTATTTCTTCGGGCCTTTTTGAAATAGAACTTTAACTGATACCAATTTAAAAACAAAAATTAAAAAGGGGCCCATTTCATACTATGGTTTTGGAATAGTAATGATATGAAATGGGGGGTTGTTGTAGGGCACAACAATTGGCGATTCGCTGGAAGAAACAGTTACCTCTGAAAAGTATAGAAATACTTAAAATTTTCCAAAATAGAAATTTTTATCAAAAGGGAAAAATTCTAATATAACTAGGTATAGTTGCATTCTAGACAAAACAAAACTTTCTTTGCTAATTTCCTCTTTTGTTAAAAAATAGATACATTCTAGATTTTAAATTGGCGTTTATTGGTTGATATTGATAAAGCAAAAAACTTTTCCAAGTAAACTATTAAAATTAACTCCTTTGTCATAGGTAGAGCCTCTGCTGCCAGCAAACGTCCATAGTTTCGGCAAGGATACCATTTAACCATATCATTGTCTATTGTCCCATTTACCTTAGAGCATGATTAACAGAATGAATTAAAAAAATATGTTTTTTCACATTTTGTATTTTTTTTTTTGCTATATAAAAAGCCATTTCCCTGGTGTGGTGGCCAGTTAAGTGACAATGCCATTCACTGGTAGTAATCTAACCGAACAAGCTGGCTCGTGATGAGACCCCTTGTCTTGAAATTGAAGCCATTACCCTGTTTTGGTATGCAGTATTGGTAATGTCGGCTAAACTATTTCCCTATGAACATGGTAAGCAGGCTTGTAATAAAACCTCTTATCTTTTGTATCCAGTATTCTTGGAATTACATTCTGAGTAATCACAAACTTGAGTAAGTGGGATAGACAATTTCCTCCTTAAGAGAGGATGGATGACAAGGTAAGAGTTGGAGATGCTGAATTTGGATTAACTCCTATTTTGATATTGATAACCCTTTTGTAACCAATTTGAAAAATCTAAAAATATTTACGATATTTATAAACTTCGAGAGGGGTTCACTAGGATTGTAGTGTAATTTCAGAATGCAATTATATCTAATTTCCTAGAAATCATTCCTTTTGTTTAAGACTTCTATTTATTTAAAAGTAAATATCGCACTACCTGTTTTGAAAAACTCTTTGAATACAGCAAAGGTCAAATAGAAGATACCTTACAGTTTTATTTTCTAATGCTGCTACAAACTACAAAAATATTATCAAAAGGAGAAGGGGTTACCTCCTCAATTGAAAAATTTCTTTAAGATCATACCATTAACATGGAGAGAATCTCTCAACCCTGATAAATCTTGTAGGATGAAGGTCGAATGGCCTATCTTTTCACAGATCTGGAATGGTCCAAGCCACATCTTTTGAAACTTGGTGTGTTTTCCTTTATCTTCATGGGCTTTGTCCCATTTCAGGACTAAATCACCGACTTGAAATTGTTTAGAACCAGATGAAATTGAATCAAATGATGACTTGATGATCTGTTGATGTTTCGCATGAATGATTTTGGATTTTTATCTTTCTTCTTCTAATTTTAGAATTTGGTCATGTCTAAGCTGTAAAGAAGAAGGGGTTTCTTCAATAAATTGAACTAGGGATAGAGAAGGAAGAATGAGATTTGATGGTAGTATAGCTTCTTTTCCATAAACAAGTTTGAATGGGGAAGAACCTATAGAAGCTTTTTGTGTTATCCTGTCAGCCCATAATGCAAATATTAAAGATTTGTGCCAATTCTTATGATTCTGTTCAATAGTTTGCTTCATAATTTTAATAAGATTTTTGTTTGTAGATTCGGCCAAACCATTTCCCTGAGGATAATAGTTAGCAGAATATTTGAGTTTGAATCCTCTTTTGATTGCGAAATCAAACATAGCATTGCCTGAAAAGTAAGATGCATTATCAAAAACAAGAGCATTCGGGATACCAAACCTAGTAATGATGAATTGGTCTATAAATTCAATAATGGCTTCAGAGTTTGTTGTCTTTAACGGAATCGCTTCAACCCACTTGGTAAAGTAATCAGTAGCAGTAAGGATATACTTATGCTGTTTGGATGAATTTGGGGTAATTTCTCCGATAATGTCCAATCCCCATTGCTCAAATCACTGTTCAATGTTGACCGGTTGCAGAGGGAAGGCTGATTTCTTTTGTCTTCCACTTGAAGTTTGACAATTTCGGCATTTCCTCACATATTCATGAGCGTCTTTAAATAGAGTGGGCCAATAATACCCAGCATGGATGACTTTGTGAGCTGTGGTATCAGCTCCGAAGTGGCCTCCTGCTGGTCCATCATGCAATTCCTGCAAGACCTTTTGTGCTTCAGGTTTTTCAAGGCATCTTAATAAAATTGAATCATAATTTTGCCTAAAAAGCACATCATCAATAATGGTAAAAATTTTTGCTTTCAATCTTATGGTCCTTTTGTTTTTGTAGGACAGGTTGGGAGGTGCATGTCCATTTTTCAAGTAAAATATTAAATCAGCATACTGTGATTCAGAGTCAATGATACTTATCTGGTTAATGGTTTCAGATTGATCTGTATCGCTTGATTCCGGAATGTTGGATGCTCCTGCCAATAACCTGCAAAAACCTTGGCCTCTAACAATCTTTGCTGGCTTGATCTCTAGGTCATATTCTTGAAGTGCTGTTACCCAATTTGCCCTTTTTTCTCCTAATTCTCTTTCGATTAATAGGTGCCTAGCTGAGGAGAAGGGAACTATAACCTTTGTATGGGCTTTTAAAAGGGAAGTCTGTAATGTTTAACAGCTTTATATACAGCAAAGGCTTGTTTTTCTACTTCGGAGTAATTTAATTCTGCACCTTGAGGATTTGAACTATAGAATGAAATAGGTGCTTCCAAATTGTGATCATTGATCTGTGTAAGTACTGCAGCATAAGAGCAATCAGATGCGATGGTATACAATGTAAAATGATTAGAAAAATTTGGAGTATTTAGAGCCGGGGTATTGATTATTGATTGTTTGATTAGTTCAAACGCTTCCTTTTCTGGCGATCCCCATTTAAAGACTGAATTTTTCTTAATCATAGTTTGAAGTGGTGAAATAATCTGAGAAAAATCTGGAACGAATCTTTTTACAAAATTGATTTGGCCTAAAAATGTCTGCATGGATTTCTTATTATGAGGAAAAGGGATTTCAAAGATTTCTTTAATCCTGTCTGGATCAATATAGATGCCATCTTTAGATACAATAAAGCCTAGGAGCTTACCTTGATCAAGAGCAAAAAATGATTTCTTAGGGTTTAGAGAAATACCGTATTTCTTACAACGTTGAAAGATTTGATTCAAATCATGCAAGTGGTTGGATCTCTCTTTAGAAAATACAGTAAAGTCATCTAAATAGACGACTACTATTCTATTAATTAACCCTTTGAAAGCGATATCCATCGCTCTTTGAAAAGTGGCTCCAACATTAATCAGTCCGAAAGGCATTTTCTGATATGCATATGTTCCCCACTTTGTTCTGAATGTGGTTTTGAGTCGGTCATCGAGGTGGACCAAAATTTGGTTATACCCTGAAAACCCGTCCAAGAAGGACATTAATTCTGACTACCACTGATTGGGTATCTGCTCTATATTGGGTAATGGGATATTTTTTTAGACTTGCTTATTTTAAATTTCTGAAATTCAATACATCCTATGTCACTATCTTCTGATTTGGTACCATATTGGAGACCCAGTTTGAATGTCGTACGGGAAAAATAATCTTAGCTTTCAAGAGTTTATTGAGTTTCGATTTTATTTGACCCTCTAAGTTTGGATGTATTTTTCTCAACTTTTGTTGAACTGGTTTCTTTTCGGGAAGCATTGGGATAGTGTGCTGAATAATAGATGTATCATACGTTTTTAGATCGTCATATTTCCAAGCGAAAACATTTTTATTCTTTCGTAACAGACTAATGAATGCTTGTTTTTCCTCTATGGAAAGTCCTAATCCTAAATTAATGTTTTGAGGATTCTGTTCGGTGCCAAGGTTTGTTAATTCAAACCTTAAGGTAGAGCTCTGGAGCTTTGTATTAGACACAGGTTTAAACCTATCTTTAATATCATAAAGGTCTTCGAGCTTCACTACGCGCTTAGGGATTGATTTTTCCTCATGTTTACCTCGCATTTGAGTATCGTGCTCGTCTTCCTCAATGATTTGATTATCATAGGGCTTTTCGGAGGTCAGAAATTGTAAAATGTCATCATCGTGGTTAAACACTCTCCAATTGGTTACATTGTCAGGAATGGATGGCCTAAAAAGTAATTCTACTGAAAACCTATCTGGACTATAGTCTTCGGAAGGGAGTAGCTTGGAAGCGACATTGGCTAGCAAATCGGCTGCCGAATTTTGCGAGCTGGGAATGGAAGAGATATTGAATGCTAAAAAATGGGAAGTGAGCTCTTGTACCAGCGATTGATAATGTTTAAGATGGTTCGAAAGACAATGAATTGTATTCCTTACCTGTTTAACAATAATATCAGAATCGCCAAAGACCTTTAAGTATTGAACTTTGAGGCCGATCGCTTTGTACAGTCCTTGGACTAATGCTTCGTACTCGGCTGTGTTATTGGTGCATTCAAATTCTAATCTACAGGACATCATTGTTTTTTCTCCTTGCGGGCTGACCAAAATGCATCCTGCTCCTGATCCTTCGCTGGACTTAGATCCATCAAAATATAAAGACCAAAATAATGAATTATCTACAGTTTTTGTTACAACATTCTCAGTCACATTAATGCATTTAGACCTGTCGGTCTATGAAAAGTTTTCGATCTGTGATGCGAAATTGTCGACTGAGAAAGGGGATGGCTGGGCAATATAATTGCCGAAAAATGACTATGAAGAATAGTTGCCTAGGATATTATTGTTGAACGCGACTGGCTGATTTTCTTGTTCAAATTTTGTAACAGTGTGGGTCATATGTTTCTCTCGATCAATCTTTATTTGATTGGGCTTGCCCTTATAGGGGAGCCACATATGTGACGAATCGGTATAAATATACCCATGTAGTTTTTCTGACCAATCCCTGCTTAAAATTAACCCATAGAATTTAGGTATATCGACGACTAGAATATCAATCCTTTGGACAATCCTTGGATCTGTCGATAACTTGATTGTTACAGAATTTATTTCCCCTAGAACTTGAAATTTAGTTCTATCTAACTGCACAATGTGAATAGAAGACTTCTAGGGTTCTATATTCAGTTTGGAGCAAACTGAAGCTGCCATTATATTCGAAGATGCCCCAGAATCAATTAAGCAGTTGTGCAGATTTCGATTATAAATTTCATAAGTCAGGAGGAAAGGGGGGGTATGGGAGTTTGATCTATCTCCTTTCAGAATTGTGTCGGTTGCCTCAACTCCACCAGTAGGGGGTTGTCCTGAGTCTCTTGCAGCTTTACTGGTGGGAAGAGGTGAAGAAGGGACAGTGTTAAGTTCTTTGAGTAGTAATTTTTGCTGATGTTTTAATTTACTAAGTTCAAACATAGTGATGTTTGCCTTAGTTTTCTTCATGTCATCAACAATGTTGTGATCCATCGAATCAGAAACTACCAAAGTTTTATATGGTGAAGGTGTAGTAGAGGATGATGGCTGATTGTTCGATACTATTGCGGCTGGCTTTCTAACAGGTACCTTTTCCTTTACAGTATTGGTTCCAGCACTCCTTTTCTTTGGATTAGTTTAAACAGGTTCGGGAGTACCTTTACTCCTTGTAGTGACAGGAAAGGCTTCTTGTTCGGCATCAGTATCGGAATTAGGGAGTATAAAGTCCCACATTCCATTAAATTCAATTATTTCCCCTGCTTCTCCTTTGGATGGTCTAACTGTTTCTTCCTCTTCTTCTTCCTTAAGATCCGAGTCTGCATATGATATAACATTTGGAGGTTTGGACTCGGGTTTCTTGAAATTCCTATATGGTTTCTTCGTTGAGGATTCTGATACTTGTTTCTTGATCTCAACCATTTCGTTCGATATAGTTTTAAGGAATTTTTGAAGGCCCTCCATGTCATATGGATCCTTAGTATTCTTTTTCTTAGAGTCATCTTTAAAGGAGACTTTTTTAGATTTTCTTTCTTCCAAGGCAGTTTTCTTTTCTAAGGCGATTACACTTTTTTCTACAACAAGTGCTTCCTTCATGTTTTCGGCTAATGTGGGTTGTTTGGCCCTATCAACAAATATGGCAATGTTTGAAGGCAAAGCGGTGATATACCACTCACGTCTAACTTGTTCGCTTGGCTTATCATCAGTGGAGATCTTGTTCAAGAGTTTGTTAAATCTAGAGTTGAACTCCTTGATGGGTTCTCTCGACTCGATCCTTAAATTTGAAAGATCATGGACAAGTGTAGCTAAGGATCTGTCATCACCGTATTTGGTGAGAAACTGTTCTTGGAAGATATTCTAACTTGTGATGGATCCAGAGGGCAAGGAAAAATACCAAGACCCTGCAGATCCTTGTAATGAATAGGGAAACAATCTTACTACCACATCTTCTTCAGTGACTCCCTTTAGATTGACTGACAGCATAAAATTGTTAATATGTTCTTCTGCAGAAGTTCTAGCATCTGGATTGAATTTGGGTAACCATTTTTCAGGGTAATCGGGTAAAGGATGTAAAGGTGTGGGCATGGTAACCGCACCAAGACTTCTCCATGGTCTTTGGGCCATTTTAGGATTACCAACGATTGCTTGTGGGGTTCTAGGTGCTTGAGGGGGAGGTGGAAGTACAGACTGAAAAGATGGCGATGCTTGAGATGAAGTCCCTTGGTGAACAACTATATGAAGTGGTGAAGTGGGTGTGTGACTTCGCACAGGTGATGATGAAATGGAAGATGATGGGGAAAGGGTTTCGCCACCAGAGCCTTCAGCGGTATTTTTGATCCTTTTCCTTTCGGGTAAAGGAAATTCAGGTGGTTCAATACCTAGCTTTTCACTTTGGAGTCTAGTAAGGTGAGGGGGTAAGCGAAATTGCGAAGTCTGACTGCCTTGTGATACTTCAGATCTAGGAGGGGAAATTGAGAAGCCTTGAAGTTTCTGGATGATGGATTCAACTTCAGGGGACTCCAGACTAAAGTGTTCTGAAGTATGATGTAATTGAGCAGTAGTGGTTGATTCCTCTTTGTCTCGTCTGGATACTGGAGATTCAGAATGCGAATGAGATGTTCGAGGAGAGGTGGAGGGTGAGTTACTCTTTGAATGTTTTGTAGGTGTTGGCTTAGTTGCCACTCATAGTAGATGGCCCTCCTTCTAGCGCCAGAAATGTTGAGGCCTCGGAAATCGCTGCCACAACATTGGGGGATAACCACCCAGTCCGAACCTTGGTACAGCTCCTTTTCTGTTTGGAATGGTGGCTCCGACTGGAGATAACGGGACCATTTTCCCAATAATGAAATAAAAGGGATGGATGGGTGATGAATAGATTGCTTAAGTGATAGGCAACTAGCTTATTCTATTGACAAAAATAAGGAAACTAATACTAATCCGGGGAACAACTTATTCATTTGGAATGCAGCGTTAAATAATATTTGTCTATTTATCAGGCATATAGATGACTCTGTAAAATAAATAAAAGATGTTTAATCATTCAAGGATTGCTTCATGTGAATAGTCACAATGAAGTGATCAATACAAATTACTGCATTCACTGTTTATATCATCGATACATATATGCAATTGAAAGGGAAGCATGTGATAAACAACCAATAGTGGAATGCATAAGGAATGCTGTAAAAACACATATAGATATAAGCGATAATAGCAAGAGCGATTTAAACAACAATTCATATAACGAAAATGAATACAGACGCAGATAATAGTACCATGTGAGCTGTAGATCAATCCGAAATATCAATCGCTATTCAAGATTCTTCCTTCAACATAGAAATGCTTTCAAACAATGATAATAGTGCACATTTGCGTAAAAGCCTTCCACATCAAATTCAGAATAATTGGTCAAGTTTCATAAAAGAATATCCCTGAAGTACAATAGTGCAACTTCAGGGTTTAAGTCATATACAAAAATTTTACGACCCTTTCTAAATGCATGAAAGGGTCTATAAATACTACTAAACTAAAAATATCTATGAAACAAAATCCTACCAAATTGGTATCAGTAAATGTGGTCCATCTCTCAGGGGCGATCTGGAAGTCGGCGAAGTGAGTCATGCCTCAGGTTTTTTGCCCTTAAACCTTAGCTTGCTTATCGCAAGCATTGGTTCTACTTCAGGCGGTTTGTTGAGGCGTAAACTGAATTGGCGGCGAAGGTGGCATCCTGAATGTCAGGTATAATAACCCCGACAGCATTGGTTAGGCACTTCAAGGTGGCTCTTTGGCTGTATGGCTTGATTAAGAAGAACCAATAAGCATCCCACGTCAGACTGTTGATTCCAGCGATCAATGTTGCGTTTTTCTCTAGCTCCGGATAGCATGAGTGCTCCAATATATTTGTTGTTGTTAATTGACCTAGAGTGCATTGGGAAATTATGTTAGATAAATATAGTGTATTATTTACTAATTCAACCAAATTTCCACTGATTTTCCTGCATCTGGAAGTTGCTCTTTCTGCTTTCATTAGTTGCGATTGCCATTCTGTGAATAATATCTCTTTGTGCAATTCCAGAATTTTCGGTAGATTAGCTGCCCGGCCTACATCGGAATCCTGCCATTCTATAAAGTTTGTCAGTGTTTCTTCGGCCTGATCCAAGTCGGTCCTTGCTTTTTCTACCTTTTCTCTTATAGATGCTGCCAATTCGCAAAATGGTTCTGCTCGTATAATGTGCTGACATAATATCTTAACCTGATTAATCAATCCCTTATTTAGCTGGAGCGCTTCTGCTTTGAACTCATCTATCTGAGGGAGCTTTTTCATTTGCTCAATTTGATGGTCAATTGAGCGATTTGTTCATCTTTCGCTTTCATTGTTCCCTCTATTGATATCCTTAACTGCTCGAGTGCCGCCGATAGTTCCTTTTGCCTTTGTATCGCGCCTTCATCAATTCTCTGCTTTTGCTCTTGCAATTGCTTTGTCAGCTGATTATTGTTCTGTTGCTGCACTAGCAATTCTTTCTCCACCTGCTCTGCCCTCTGCTGAACTTCTGATATCCTTGCTTGTAGTGAAGAGATGTCTTGGTCCTTGGTTTTTAATAAACTACTTACCTTCGATGCTTTATCAATGGTTGCCGCTGAATATGCTCCAGCGAATTGTGATAGCTTGGTTAAGTCATCGGAGGGGTCAAATTCCTCTTTCCAGACAACATTTCCCATCACTGTCAATTCAGGGAATGGGGAAGGTTGATCATTTCTTCTCCTTTTCCTATGTTGCTTTACGACAGCTTTATGCTTGGGGCTATAAAATACATCTAAAGGGGGGATCTCTTCAATTTGCAAAACGATCTCTCACGTTGGCTCTTTAGGAAATATCTCTAGTTATTTTGTTTTGGGTAGGCCGTTGGTTTCACCTGAAACCATTTTCGATGTCGCTTCCTGTGTATCACCTTCTTTAGAAACTTCATCATCTTTCGAGCACTCTAAGTTACTGATGATTGTAATGAATTGCTGCCATTGCTGGAGCAAATTTGGATCAACTAATGTATCATTGTTATTCTTAGAGTTTCTTTCTTCTTGGGTCTTTGCTTGGGTTTCTTCTTATTGTTGATCATTTTCCTGGGTCACCTCTTGCCTCTGGCTATGCATTTCCTCCTGTTGTTTTGATGTAGTAGGAGGTGGTGTATTATTTCGCTGTTTAGACTCGCTTGACCTGGTTGTTGTCGGTCCAGTTGCTAACAAGTCTAGAGGCAGAGTTTGCAACCTCTGTTCTCTAATTCTGTTAAATTCAACTAGGCGTTCATCATTATAAGCATTTCTGGCAAGCGACTTGACTTGGTACAGTGATTCGGCTGATGCGAAAAAATCTTCGAATTTGTCTTCTTTATGTTCGACCTTGGCCAATTTCGCCTGGTCGAGCGCATTGTAAGCGATTTTTCTTGGATCATACTGTCCTCTTGGCACAATATCCAGAGTAAGCAAATTCATTTTCCCAGCTTCCTTCTCTGCATGCTTTATATCATGCAGGGTATACACTCCAATTCGTAATGGAAAAGAAGGCCAAACATGTTTTTTAGCTCTTTTCAGGGTCTGGGTAACCCCTTCAGCACTGATTTGATAAGCTACCTCCCTGGAAAGTAGCTTATTGGGGATGTACAGTGGTAGCACATGTGGCTTAGCCTGACTGCCAAAGACTCTGATGTAGGTGAATTTCTCCTCCCCAAACCAACTCGCTACCGCAGTCAAATCTACCCCTGCTTGCTCAGAAATTTTTGGGGCAGGCTTATTAAAAATTGAATAATGAATTGGAAACATAAAACCGTTGCAAATTTGGTACAGGTGGTGCTTATAACTAGTCTTCCATAGTTTTTGATGATATATGTGAATGGGTGTGGGGTCTTGTGACGTCCACCTCCATCCCAGCATAGGAAACTCAGAATTAAAACACAACACATCCAAGATATAGGCACTATAATAAAATGGCGGAATAACCCTCTCTGTGATACGATAGTCAGACCTGAAGTCGAGGATGGCTTTGGCTAACTTGTCAGATAATATAACCGCCCAATCCATGATTTCTCCACTACATGCTGCCTCTATTAGGGGAACCATTTCTATGGTGAAATTGGCAGAGTCATGCAATCCCCATAGCCTACACATCATAATTCTAGCATAGTAGTAAGGAGAACATAGGGAGTCAACCGAGTACTTACCAGAGGTTTCATGCTTGTGTTTTGCTGGATTTTGTCTCCAGCCTCGAATTGGTTCGGACTTGGTCTCGTTCTCTGCTCGAAATTTCTCCAAAAATGTAGCATTATATTTCTTCTCTTCTCGCGGCAGGTGATACATTAGCCTTAGGTCTTTGGCTCGAAACGAACCGAAAACCCTCCCGTCCGCAGTTTCAAACAGTCTATTGATAATTGGGAGATCTTGGATTGCCCACCTTAACACATCCGTGTAAGGAAGAACCTGTTCCCGAGCCACTATTCTGTGAAGGAAGGAGTCGGCCAAGTCCTTTAAATTGGCATCAGATTTGTTGGTATTATCAAATAAAATTTCTATTTCGGTCACCGTTGGCCCTTCTGCTTCAATCAAATTATAAGTCCCTTGCCAAGTGGTCCTGGTGAGTCCTAAGCATGTTGTATCTGATATCATCCCTTTATTCTTTCCAGTTGGATCAGCGACAGCTAGCCCTGCGGCTAGCGGAGCAGTAGGCATTGTAGTCTTCTTGGATTTCTTTCCCATTCCACTTTCTTCTGTTTCTATGGAAGAATTCTGCGCAGAGTGAAAGATAAGCGCAACACATGCAACAATAACGTGAATCGAACAGAATGAAATATATATATATCTTGGTGCATTCACAGTGATTAATTGACTTAAGGTGGCCTTAGGATCAAATACGTCGATAGGCTTCAAGCCTGTTATTTTCATTAAATGGTCGTTACGGCCTGTCAATCTCATTAATTCCAATTGCTTTGATTAATGGCTGAATGATTTATTCGAAGCATGCTTAGGGTGATTTGGCAGTTTGAACGCGGATGAGCGGCTTTTCCAAAGGATATGGCCTTAATTACGAATAAATCATATTAAACCGCCTTTATGACTGTTACTTTGAAAACTGTGCTATTTTACCTTTTATGCAATTGGGCATCAGGAAATGATAAGTTATTGTATTGGTTTTGTTTGGAATCCCTGATTGCCGATAGCGATATCGCATCGCGTCGGGCATAGCTGGTAGGTCCGCTTAGGATGAGGGCATGGTAAGTCGCCGATTGCCGATAGCGATATCGCATTGCATCGGACGAGGGGGAGCTTAGTTGTGCTTTAAATGTTATCGCCGATTGCCGATTGCCGATTGTCGATTTCACATCAGCAAAAACCAAGATGTCCCTTAAGTTCAGCTTTCTTTGTCATTGCGATATGCGATCTTGCAATCGCTTGATCGCAATGATCAAGGTAAATTGTTTTATGTTGGGGTTTATCGATTGGTTTTATTAAAAAGGCTTTTTAATGATTTTTCTTTTATCCGAGCCTTTTTTTGAAATAGAACTCTAAATTGATACCAATTTGAAACAAACATTAAAAAGGGACCCATTTCACATTATAGTTTTTGGAATTTTAATGATATGAAATGGGGGGTTGTTGTAGGGCACAACACTAAGGTAGCAAAGAGCAAGGTGCAACAAAATTATGTAGTAGAGGTAAGCTACAAGTAAGTATATTATGTCTATGAATGTTCATCTCTTAATTAAATTAGGTTCTTTGTATTCTAATTTGTTGTTTTTGTTTAGCACTGACATATGCTCTGTAGGATGAGGTAAGTCTTGCTATTATCATGCCATCGGTATTTCCTTGAAGACTTTTTGCAGGTATCGTATATTCATCAAGAGAAGACTCAATTTATAATCTAATGTTCTGAAGAGTGAGAAATGGTAGCATGACAAGAGAAGCAATCAAGGTGTAGAAAAACACCAAGAAATTCACCACATGGAGTCTTCAAGTGGGCAGCACTACATATATAAATTGTAAAAGTATAATTGTATAGAATCATTATAAAAGCATCATTGTAAAATTTGTACAAGTGTCTATCTACCAAGAGTTGAAGAGGAAGTTGCAAGAGGTCTAGGATCATCATGAGGTGATTGTGTCATAGTTGGGGTTATGGTCTAGTGTGTCTTCTTCTTCTACATCATTCTATATCATTGTAAAGTGGACCATTTTCCCCAGTACGGGTGTCCATTTTTATTTTATTCTTCTCTAGGGTGGTAGGGTAGTGCAAGGCTAGTGCACGAGTTCACCAATAGGTTCAAGCCTATGAGAACGCTAGGGTGCTAGGGTGGTGCTAGGGTGAGTTGTAGCTCATTGGGTGTTGGGGCATTTGTTTAGTTCACTACTGAAGAATCTCAAGCGTTGGAGAGTCGATCTAGTGGGAGCTGGAGAAGAATGATTTTCTATAATTCTAGGAATTTGTCACTTTCATTTCAATTGGGGTTGAAGATTAAAGAATTTATTAGAAAAGCATTCAATGGTTTTTGACCCGGAGGGGGATTTCCACAAAAAATGTTTGTGCCTCCTGTGTTCTTTTATTTATTGTTATTATTGCATAAATGTTAATAATAATTTAATATTAACGAATACTCTGAAAATATTTAAAAGTGATAATTACTAAGGAAATAATGATTCACCCCCCCCCCCCCCGCCCCCCCCTTCAGTATTTTCCAACACCCTCGTTCACTAGGACTATTGTTGCTTTTGATGAATTCAAACAACCCCCCTCCCCCTCTTTCAAGAATAACAACTAGATCCTTATAAGAACATTACTTGGAGAGTGCCCCACTTCCCTAAGGCCGATATCATTTTTTACAGTCCAAACCATACCATCCCCTTATTTCAAGTAGAACAATTAGATCCTTATAAGAATAACTATTTCGAGAGTGCCCTAGTTCACTCTTACTGCTATCAGTGACATAATAAAGAGATATAATGTGATGATTATAGAATTTTAAGGTGCTAGTGAGGACCTTCCAGGCCACAATTGGAATATGGGTGCCTAAGATAAGCATCGAGTTATTTTTAAGACCTTAGATTTGTTAGGGAAAATTAATATCTCTATATATATATATATATATAGTTATATATATATATATATATTATATATATATATATATATATATATATATATATATATATATATATAATTATATAATATATATATATATACATACATATACATATGTATACACCTCAGACAACTAGAAAATTGTAACAATATTGAACTGAGGTCTCCAAGCCTAATGAGTACCACTCTCAATGTCTTGCAGTCAAGGTAAGGGAAAACAAAATTTTAAAATGTAGCAACAAGTAAAGAAAGAAACAAATGACTTACCAAGGTTCTAGAAAACTTAAAGCATCCAAATCCACTCTAGCCACTATGTCAAAACTGTTGTCCAAATTTCTGAAATTGAGGTTGATCTTCTCTCGAGATCGTTTGAGGATTTGAAAATGGAATATCAAGTTTTTTCCCCATAGAGGAATGAAAGGAAATTAATGTTGCTGGTAGATTATACCCACCAACATTGTTGGTTACAGGTGAAATTTGAGGAGGATGAACATGGGAATTCTAGTGGTTAGAATCCATATTGCATACAAAATCATCAATGATAAAATTAAATCTTGAATGAAATTTAAAAACATTAGTAGAAACACCATGAATGCTCAAGATCCATGGCTCCCCATTTTCAAGAATCCTCTATCTTACAAACCCACTTCAGAAACAAGCTCAAATTTTTAGAAACAGGATCACAGTTTGTGACACAAATATAAGATCCATAAATTGCAAATCCAATTTATAGAGGAGCCTAATTAGCTATAATCAAACCAAAATTAGCATCCCGAGCGAGTATTTCCTAGTCATGTTGCTTCAATTAGAGAGGAAAAAATGTTGGTGGAAAGAATGACATAAGTAAAAAAAAAAAGTAAAGAATCAGGCAAATCTCCTTGACATTCCATGCCTCATCCTAAACCACTATGAAGAGAAAGACAAGGTTTTATCCATTAATCCCTTTGTTTTTTTGTTATAACAACTTGATTTTGTTTTCGTTTGAAGTTCATTAGAATGAATGTTGCAATGCAAGATTGTAATAATCTATTATTTCGGATTTTCCAATGTAATCAAGTGGACTAGAGATTAGTTTCAAAACTATTATGTGTTTAGAATAGAAGTCAATGTCTAGAGAAGAGAACATTTGTCAATAGCTTATTTGCATTTGACACACATCTTGGAACACTAATTTTGGATCACGGAGAATACTTTGTCAAATGACCTAACAAATTCAAAATTCTTCATTAATAAGGCAATATCAGAGAGTGGAACATATTTATCCAACAATTTTATCAAACATAAGTAGGAAAAAGAAAAATTAAATGATAATGGAGTATAGCTTGTTAAAGGACATGAATTAGTTCAAAACTATGCCCTAGACTAAAATTTTCCAAGGTCAATATTTACCTAAAAATTGAAAACAACTTGTTGAACGACAACGATACTTTCAAAACAACATCTTGGATGTGAATGCCTTCATGGCTAAATATTGCATTAAAATTCACTAATCTCAATATCAACCTAATGCTTTTACAGAGTCCACAAGCTTGAAACAGTGCTTTTACATCATATTTGAAACATCTAGTATAGAAATACATAGCAAAATTGGGTTAAATAAAAATAGATAATAAATTTCCCACTCACCAAGGTTGGGGAAAAATATTCAACAATCATTTGGGGAAACATAAAAGGGGAGAATTTTCAGGATCAAAATTTTATTTGCATATTAGTGAAAACCACTCATGGAAAACTCCTAGACCAATTGCAAACTCTACTAGAATTCCTCCTTGTAAAACATCAGCTTGTACATAAGAAAGTGGCTCAAATGAATCCACAAGAAGTTGAAATTTATGAGCTACAATTTCATGATGTTCGTCACGATCTTATTATGGTTCTGGAAGCATATCCATTACTAGATACCTCTTAGACTTGAAATCAAGAAGGGAGTTATACTCAAGTAACTAGAAAGGAGAAACGTGCAATGGTAAATGTTGAATAAGATTTGTATAAATATAATCGGCATGCACTTAGCATCGATAGAAAATGTCACATGTAATCTTTGGAAAGATTGGAAATAGTGTGAAGACCCTTTGGAATGAAGAGAAATGGAGCCCAACCAAAAAGTTAATCCTCACATGTGTTTCCTCAGCTTTCATTGCACGAAAGGTTGGACTCATTTGAGGGATCACTGCAGCAACCTCCGCTGACAACATCTCAATCCAAGGAACCCTCAACTTATCTTGTAGTTAGGGGCTGATATACTTTCACTCCTAGGGGAGAGGAGGCCTCAACCCATATGGGATCACAATGTGATAGAAATTTCAGTTTTTGGAATTTGGTTTCCATAGAAAAATAGTTTGGAGTGTCAGATTGGGCTCGAAATGAAAAGTACAAAACTGATATTTGATATTTATCTGCTGGAAGTGAGAATGTGATAGTTTTTATAGTATAAATCAATCTCTAATCTATACTAGAATGGTAGTCTCTATCTTTTAGAGATGTACCAAAGGTTAAGAATCACTCACTAGGTTTTGAATATATTGAAACTATGACAACTGCTTCAGGAATATAGATATTGCCAATGAAAATGAGAATAGATACCTAAGAGTTTTTGAATGATAGCAATTTTGAGCTCTCTAAAACCGTACAGAGTTGCCTTATTTCCCTATAGACCTCTGGAAGTTTAGCTATTTGGAACTAAAAACGACCTCTATAAGTTGGCTGATATAACTTGGACTTTCTCAAATTTGATCACGTGACCTAGACTTTGGATCAAACTACATACAAAAAACATGCCAATATCGTTCTTTGATTGAACTCCATCGCCAATTTCTAAGGCCAAAATCATGCTCCTTTGCACAGTGTTTGTTGTAATTTCTTGTTCTTATGGTAGTTTAACTCTGATGGTAGTTTAGAAAAAAGGTGAACAATGCTTACTTGCAGCTATGATGTGGATAAGGGAGATACCTGAGGCTAGCAGACAAAGATATCTCGCTAGCTAGGTCTAGATGCGAGAGTATGGTATGAACAAATATGGTTGAAAGGATCCTTGACTAGACCACTTCATGCCCATGAAGATTTGATGGTGCAATTTGATATTGGATCTGTCGGTGATAAATGGACTGAATATTTGATGGTAGCATTCGATATTGGTTCTACGATGATCAATGGACTGAAGATTCAATGATGACATTCGAAATTGGGTCTGCTAGCCATAAAACCATAATTCACAACTCTCTCAAATGTAATTTTCCCTCATTATGAAAAGGTTGTTGTTGGGATGCCATTTTCCTACACTCTAAAAATTTTCTGGTTGGGAGGGGTATTGTAAAGAAAAATTAAAGTTTAAATTTTTAAAAAGTGTTAAATTTTCCAATGCTAAAAAAATAGATACAATATTTTATTTTCACTCGTATATTTTAGTTGTATTTGAGAAACTAATAGGCTTTTACATGTTCTTAATTGTGGTATTAGGTGGTATTTATTATAATAATAATAATAAAAATAATTTAATTTTATGGTTATACTTTTATGCAATGATTTTGTTATTAAATTTCATGGAGGTAAAATGTGAAATGTTACCCAGATGCGTGTGATCTTCGAGCCCAGCATGTATACTCCTCAGTGCGTGCCCAACACATATACTCCCCCTCAGTAACTAGATGGCCACCTGCTCGCATTTAAACAAGCCGATCTCACCGCAGCAGAATGAGCCTAGGTTAATGTGCGCGTTTATGATGGTACCCTCACGCATTAAAGGAGCTCAGGGGAATGTAGAAGCATTTACGCCTCAGAGCAGGCCGATCATGACGTTCAACAACGATATAACTGCCCAGCTCCCTCCCCACCATTGGCATTTTCTGTCTCGGTGCATTGGGAAGACTGAGTGTAGGTTTCATTTTCCTGAGGTTGAGTCTACTGCGCTTGCCTCTTCCCCGTCCCCCAATTCTCAGTTGTTCAGTTTTCACAGTTGTAAGCAGGTGCTCACAATGCCTCGCAATAGAGGTGTTTCACGTAGGGGAGGCTCTTCGTCTCCCAGAGGTCGAGCCCTGCAATCCCCTTCTCTGCTCATCATTCCAATTTCCTCCGCCTCTCCGTCTTCACCCCCCCTCCCAATCCATCCAGACCTGCCCCGAATTCCTCCTTCCAGACCTCCTGCTTCACTTTCCGCAGCCGTCTGAACCAGCCCGTAATCACCTTTACGACTACCATTATGGTAGCGGAAGAGGTGGACCTGCATCAGGACTCGATTAGCTCTTCCTCCACCCCATCTCCGGAGGAAAGTCTAGCTCAGGGAGTAGGGGAAGAACCGAAGTTCACCGCCGAGCACATGAAGGACTCCCCTGCCGCTAAAGATGCCACCCGTCAACGCACTCCGCCTCAAGAAGAAGTTATTGTTTGCGGTCCTGTTCAGCATGATTTTGGCATTCTTCATCTTGTCAATCCTACAGAAGGCAGAGAAGAAGGCGATGAAGATGTCATTTGGGTCGCTGTACCAGATACTCAAGCTAAGTGGGGCACCAGCCCTCCACCACCGCATGAGTAATTTCTTCCTCTGCGCATTCGGGCTGCATCGCCTCCAAGGTCCAAGTTTTGTGTTATATTCTCTGTTACTTTCTTTTAGATGTTAATGGGTCAAGCTGCAAGTTTCGGTCAGCTCCTTATCTGACCTCCACAAGTCTTTTTGGGAATGCTGGTACATGTTTCATTTTTCTTGAATGCTGGTGGTTGTTTCAATTTTCTAGGAATACCGGTGGATGGTTCAATGTCGCCGAAGAATACTCAAGCTGTAAATATCCTCTACTCGACACTTTTTGCTTGCAAGGATTAGTTTACTGGAAACAGTTCTTTTTTTGGGTTGTAAATGATGCATACATACATGCTCAGCTACTCCTCTCTGCACTATGGTTCTTCTGCTGAGGGCTGGGTCACTCGCCCTCTGAGGCTGCGACCTCATTGTAAATATTTCTTTTTTTCATATTAATAGAATTAGTCTTTATTCAGAAAAAAAATAAAAATTGTGAAATGTTTGAATGAAACAAGTAATTTTAACTTGGTTATATTGAAAACATTTAGGTGTTTTTGCATATTAAGTGGGTAAAAATAAAATAGAGTATATAGTAAATGGATTTAATAGTTAAAAAGAATTGTTAGTTTATTAAAATTCAGATGTCAAATTTGGAAGGAGTAGAATACAGATCTTTCTTTAGGTTAAATGTATTCAAATTTTTGCGTCAATGGGTTTGTAAGACCCTATGATTTCATCTTCAGAAAATGGAACTCTCCCCTAGTCATTCACATAGTTTAGGTTGTTAATGAGAAAAGTAGGTGTTTTTCCTTAAGACGTGAACATTTCATTTTCAGAAGTTCGATAGTGTGGTTTTGATGAAGCATTAAAATAGGGAATGATCATCCACATTCAAGATGTTAGTGTTAGGTTATGCTTCATGTATGAGTGCACATCTAAGAAGACTCTAACAAATGTTGAAGAGTTTGAATAGTTAGAGATGTTGCAGGGTTATAGTCTCAATTAGAGGTTTAGGCAAGTAATTTAAGCACCATGAGAAGTCATGAAGCAAACTTAAGTAATTTAGCAATTTGCACAAAGCAAACTTGGTAGTTGTACTAAGTGAACATTCCTTGATCAAATTTCACACCCTCTCCTTAGCACTACCACTTTGCAAGACGAAGAAGAAATGTGAAATAGATATGCAACCCACTAAATAAGTTGGAAAGTTTGTTGCAACATATGTAAGTGGTCATGTCATGTTGCAAAAGGAAGTGTTCACCACTCCCATTTTCGATACTTTGTAAACTTTTGAATTTAATTCCTTGTGAATGTCATCAAATGATATGACCCTAAAGATTCTAATAAGCTTCATAATTTTAATCATCCTCTCATCCAATAAAGAAGTGTATAAGGAAGTATAAAGTTTCATCAAATCTATAATATCCTTTGAATCCCCTATGACTTGTACTTTTAGATTGTTGGAATGATGCAATTAAAATGACTAACATAAATGACTAATTCATCTTATTGTAGTTCTTGTTAGGAAATCATATTTTTTTTGTTACACTAAATTCGTCATTCACGTTAGTCATTTTTAGTAGTATTACTTATTATCTAGTCATATATTTCAACTCGAGACTAAATTATTTGTTTATGTTAGTCATTTTTAGTTCTGTCCGTTAACATTGCTAATTTTTGGTTGTATTTTAGTTGGAAAAGTTGTGGTGATTAAATATTCTAGTCACCTAGTCACTAATTTCACCATTTGCTTCTAGTGTCTTCAGAGTTGGTGAATTCACTTGCAATGCCTTGGCCACATAGTGATAATGTTTTGAAGTGATGAAACAATATTTCATGTGTAAATTGTATTCCAACCAATACTTTAAATATTCCATATTATAATACTTGACATTTTATATAATATAATTTGTGGTTGAAATTATTTATAGTTGCACTTGATATTATTTAGTATTGTAATTAACATATGTAACTTTTTTTTTTCATATTAGATGAAGATGCACATTGTATGGAATTTCTTTGAATTTAGTTGCAAAATCATACTAATTAATTTATGTTGATTAATAATGGATGCATAAAATCACTCTAAAACTACCAAATTAGTAGTTTATGTTGACTAATAATAAATACAAATAAAATGAATACACAACTAAATTAGTCATTTATAATGATTATTAATGAAAGTAAATGAAATGAATATAAAATACTAAATAAGTCATTTATATCATAAATATGAAACTACCAGAAAAAGATAAATGACTACTACAAATGATAATTTTATTACAAATGACAACTAAATTTTGCATATATATGATTATTAGTAGCTAATTTACAGTATCCTATAACACGATTGAAATTTAGTCATATTTCTTTGGTCATTAATTGATTTTCATGGGTGACTATGTACTAATATATTTTGTTGTATATTTGGTCACTAATTGTGGAAATTCATGACTAAATCAATGACTAAATTAATAACCAAATTTATGACTAGATATACTACTAAATGAAAAAATTGGGATAACCAATTAGTGACTAACATAAAAATAACTAAAAATTGGTTGCATTATAAGGTACTTTAAATTAACTACTATTGGTCAGTGACTGAAAATTGGTTGTTTATATGAAAAGTTAGTAATTCTTTTAGTAACTAACTAGACATTTTGTACTTGTGCTAAAAGATAGGAGGATGTCTTTCAGAGTGGGGAAGTCGAGCTCATAAATGAGATAGTAACGACCTACTACCTGGTGGGTGAGGTGGAGGTAGTTACCAACTATTAATTGATTGGTAAGAGGGTAACCCACTTTTGCTATCTCGCTGAAAAAAGAGAGTCGCGCAGAGTGAATTTGGTGAGAGGTAGGGAAAGGACATAAGTGAGATAAAAATGAACTTATAGATTTAGTGCTCAGGGGGGACACTTTGGAAATTAGTGCTAAAGGTTGGGTGCAGTTGGGGAGCTTCTGTGCTAGTTTCTAGACTTATATTATCAAGTTGGTATTGTGAAACCCATTCATGTGAATTTTTTTATGATGTGGAATAATATGAAGCTTGGTAATTCTTGATATGTTCAATTTAAGCATGCACATATGTATACCTTGCACACTTAGCGCAAAAATATTGAATAGTTATCTTAAAGAAAATTTCTTTATATGATGTATATGTATAATAACCATTGTGTTTAAAGAAGAACAAATAATATATAATTGAAACATAACTTTCTCTGTTTAGTATTATTTATATTGGCAAATACATACATGTGGAATTATGTTTTCTAAATAACTATACATAATAGAATCTAAGGATAATAAGTACTTAATATTGTAGAGTATAGTAAACAATATTGTAGAAATATGTTTAGTATGGAGACTCTGAAGATAATTGTTCTAAAAAATAGAAAAAAACAAAAATGGGGCATTATATATATATATATATATATATTAAAAATGAATGGAAAAATACGTTTAACGCAGTATTTGAGCATGAATAGAAAAATATCTCAAACATATACTCATAACATAAAATAGGCAAAAATATATAATAGAAGATCATATATATATATATATTATATATATATATATGATTCAATAACATGTCAGAGTTCAGTGACTTGAAGAGTCATTACTATGGAAATATAGGTATGGTTAGAGATGGCCATAAAAACAGTAAATAGAACTTATAAATGTTTCAAATTTTGGGATATACTTTCCCATTACCAAGTGCATCACATGCTTAAGGAATTGAAACAACAAATTTCTCGACAAGAAGTAAATCTAGGAATTTTTTATAACAAATGTGTAATTATGGTTGAAAAAATATGCTTTCTTCCTCTCTAACATAGAAGGTAGGCTTAATCATATAAGGAATCCAAGGTATCAGATCATCAAACTTGGAAGATGGAATTTGAAATCTCCATGAGAAATGAGAAGGCTGTAAATTTCAACAACAAAGGGAATTTTTTTGAAGATAGCTACATAAATAATACCTTCCAAAGTGTAAGCCTACTATAAGATTTCGAGGTGTGAGTATAGTAACTAGAAAGGGTAATAAATAGGAGTAAATTTCCTTTAATTATGCCTCCAACATAATCTTGTAAACAAATAAAAACAATCTCATATTAAATTTTGGGAAGAACATAGTGTTCTCATAAAATCGAGAAAAATAGAAAGAAAAGAAAAATTTGAGGTTTTTTTTATGAAAAGGTAATTAGGGTTTAGAACCCTGTATTATTTCTAACTAGAATGAGAGGTGAGTAAATTTTACTTATGCTATCACAAAAGTTTGATAATCTAGCGATAATTTATTAGATGGATCGAAATACACCATGTAGGGCCAATTTTACCACAGAAAAATTGCTTTCAATGTGAGAAATTACTTAATAAACCACATTTCTTAACAAATTTATAATTAAACTTGGGAAGAATAATTAATAAATCACTATTTGTTCAATTATCTCCTAGGAATAATTAATTAAACCATTGTTTAACTAAGGTTCCTTGTCACATTTGACCCAATCACGAGAAATGAATAGATAAATCATTAATTATCTTATTTTTCTCTAAGAATAATTTATTAATCACTAATTTGTTATTATTCCTTGTCAAGTTTGAACAAATCCCTGACGAATAATTAAATAAATAATTATTTGTTTAGTATTCCTTAACCGTATGTTTTGAGATGATACATAAATCATTTATTTATTTATTATTTCTAAATAAACATTTAAATACCTTTTCCCTCCTAACCAAATATAATAAAACATTCCAAGTGGTTATTTCTAGAATGGGGTTAATTATAAATTTCTTAACAAATGTGGTTTATTCAGTAATTTCTCACAATGAACGCAAATTTACTATGGTAAAATTGGCCCTACTTGGTGTACTCCGATCCATCTAATAAAGTATGGCTAGATCACCATTTTGTAATAACATATTTATTTTCTTGTGATAACAACTTAAGGACATTTGTAGGGTTAAAACCATAATTATAATATATTTGCATCTCATAAAATTACATAGTAAATAGTTATGTAATTTCTAGTTACATTCTTGTATATGGACAAATGAGACTTATGTTTAGATTAGAAATAAAATAAAATAAAGTAAAATAATACCAAGATATACCCTAAATATTAGGGTTTCTATTTTTGTAAAAACCCTAAATTCATCGAAATGATAGGATAAACAAAATTACAAAAATGTATGTCATGGAAATATTAGGGTTACAAGAAAACCCTGGCTATGGAGAAATAATAATACAAAATAAAATTAAAATGAAATCATTTGTATCAACCAAAAAGAACCAAAAGAAACTGAAAACACAACTTCTTGGACATTAAAAGGCCAAGTCGAGAAAGATGGTGGCCAAATAAACTTGAATATACCAACAAAGTAATTATAGGATTAAAACCTTCATAATATTAATTTGTTAACAAAACTAACAAAAATAGAATCGATGAGCTATAATTATGGAAATGAACTATTAAAGAAATATATTGTAGGAATTACATCATTTCTCTGGCAGTGAAGAAAATCTCAAAGAAAAAATGAAAACCTCATAATTTAACTCATGGATGAAGACACAAATTAGGGAGCGAAACCAAAGTAGGTTAAAAAATCCATAAGGGTACCTGTAGAAAAATAAGAACAAAGGAATAAGTGTCCATGCAATAAATTCATATGTAAAGTATATAAAAGAGAGTATAATACTCTTTATCTGAAATTAAAATAAAACATAATAACCTTTGATGAACTCATTACAAGGAAAAATTTATGATTTTTCCCTTGAAGGTCGATGAAAAGAGGCATGAGAAAATAAGATTCTCATTTTAATGCAAACGTCATAATAGTAAGTAGTAGAGTAAGTTGGTTACAGAGATGCTAAGCTCTGTTCAAAAGACAATGAATGAATGAATGAATAGACAAATGATGGTCAATATAGTCATTAACACGAAGTGAAACGCTAATTCTATGTGCAGAATCGATCTAAAGAGGAGTAATCACAATCATTGAAGTTGGTGTTTCTATGAAACATCTTGGAATAACCATGGTGTAACACATATGTGTGTTATTGTGAGCCAGATATTGGGAACATTATATAACCATCTGTATTGTAAGATACCACATGGATGCTGGGTGAAATGGTTTTATAATATATATATTGAATTGGTGAATCAACACTTACAAAAATCATGTAATCACTGGTAAATTATAGTTACAAAGACTATAAACCATTTTAAAAAATGTTAAGTTAAACCATTTCTTAAATTTATCACTAAGTAAGAAAACATGATACACAATATTTGTTATATATATAATATATTTGATCAACAACACCTTTTTGTTGTATGATTTGGAACGTAGGGTAAAATGGAAATTAATAAAAATTAATACAAAAGTAAGATACTAATTAAAAAATGTATATGACATAATAAAATACCAAATACTATAAATAGAACATTTTACACATTTATGAGAGAGTTAGAGAAACAATTTTGTGGCACGATCATTTTTGTAAAATGAGTACAATAGTATGTTTTTGAATTAAAAATGTAGTTAGAAAAGTTTTGTTCTAAAATAGGGTATAATTTTCAAAGAAAGACCTTGTACTTAAACATCAAGAACATAGATATAGTTATTTTCAACATGATTTCTATAAAAGATATTGAAGTAATAACTAATCAAAATCTATGAAAATATAATGGTAGAATATGAAAAGAATAATTGTACCTGTTCAAATCATATAAAAAATATATCTATTTAGGAGAGTGTATTAGTTGTATGTTTTTTTTTTTCTGGGCAAAAGACTAAACTATATGTATTAAAATAAAAAGGAGAAGTATGTACAAGAGGTCGAAACCTCTGAGAGCGCATGGACAGCTCCCTTACAAGAGATACAGACCATTACTGGTGAGATCATTGACAAATTCCTGTATCTAACATGCCATTTACAGTCAAAAGAGAAGGAAAATAAGACCTGTAAATGTCTAACACTAACACTGCTTCTGTACGTACACAGCATTACTGACTGGACAAAGAAACCTTGCTGACTGGAAAAACAAGAACTTTCTGTCCATGCGAGGAACTTGCTGACTGGACCTAACAGGAATAAACAAAGAGATACCGGGGAGAGAGGACACGCGTCCCGCAACCAGCAGAGCGAAGGTGGTGGACGACACACGTCCATGAACCAGGAGCCGGCTGTCGAAGGTGGCAGCAAGGCGGAAGGAGAACAGAGAGAAGAGACACCCGCATCCAAGAAAACCAGGGCCGAGACGACCACCGCAAGAAAAAACATGCCAAGAGCAAAAACCAAAAACCAGATACGAAGGCCATATCCTTACCCTGATTCAGTTTTCTCCGCCATCTCGTCTTCCTCTGCCTTCTGCTTAGTAGCCTTCTGCTCAGCGTTCCACTCCTCAGCCTCACGCACAGGGTCAGGCAGTAAATCGACCTCCACGCCGCAAGGGATGTCCTCAAAACGCAGATAACCCGGAGGGAGAACAGGGTAAAGCCTAGCACCAAAGAAGCGCTCAGGCGACTTCTCTTCTGCAGGTAAATTCTTAGCCTTGGGGCCTGAAATTTCCATGTCAATTAAGTCACCGATTTCTCTTAAGGCTTCTTCCTGTTCTTTGGCATGAATGCCAGTACTGTCATCCTCAGGATGGCTCTGAGAGGAAGGCTGATAGGAGCTGTCCTCCTGACTGCCATTCTGAGGGCATTTGTTGGAGCTTTGCTCTGGCATGTCTTGGATACCTTTACCCTTACCCTCGATTTCATCTTCCTCCGTGAAGACCACAGTGATGAGAGCCGAGACAATCGGTCGATTAGTGCGTCTGATGTAACGAAACGTTATCATCTGGACTGAATTGTCCGTGTCTGAGTCTAGATCCTCATTGCCTGGGGAGCAGGGTGAAGCTACATTCAGCGGGGCAACTCTACACGGGCTACGAAGAGCCCCACCCCCATGTTTCTTTCCCCTGCGCGGGGAAGCATGACCCCGTATAGGCATATTTACTCTGCCCAAATTACACACAGGCCTCCAGTGGTAATTCTCAGAAAGGAACCGAGGTGGCCAGCTAAGCCTCTGAGCCGAACCTCTGAAACTCAAAAGCACACCCCTGACACTCCTACTTTCTACCCTTAGACCAACATTCCTCTGCAATTCAGAACCTGAGTTCTCTACCTGCTCAGACAGGCGAATAATCCTGTAATCGCAATTCTTAAACATTCTGGCGACACAACCCGAAAAGGCTTGGTAGCTGGGGTAGGAGGAATGGCATTGAATGCCATTGAAGGTGGTTTTAATGCTCTGCATTGATCACCGTCTTCCGTCCCAAGGGTGCCGCGTGCCTATCACGTGTCCTGGCATATGCATGGTGTCACCCGCATCCGGGATGTTTGTTGTTTCAGCCTGCATGTCTTTATTTATGATTTCCTGGAAAGAAGCTCGATTTGAATCAGAGGCAATGATCTGGGGAGAGCCTTCCTGGAAAACCTTGCCAAGCTCTGCACCTTGGTTCGCTAGGAAGTCAGGAGCTTTGTTCCCCTCCCTTCTAATGTGTTTAAAAGAGGTTGCCTTATTGTTCCGAAGCTAATCCTGAAGAGATTCCAATCTGGTAGCCATCCTCCAACTTCTGCTGACTTTCTGAGCTGCAGAACCCTGCTGAATTTTGGAAGCCATGTTGATGATGAGTTGCGAGTCTCCTTCCACAATGAGGGGCATGAAACTATGATGGTGAGCAATTTGAAGGCCTAGCCACAGGCCTTCCAACTCTGCTACATTGTTTGTGTTCCACCCTATGGATCCAAAGTAGATTTTAAGTGGGATGCCTTGAGAATTTCGGATGACTCCTTCATATCCAGTTAGACCTGGGTTGCCCTTGGACGCTCCGTCGAAATTAAGAAGGTAAGTATTTTTTGGGGGTGGAGTCCATTGCGTGAGCGAGTTTTTCCTTTGCATTGACGTAATGCCAGGAGCAGTCTCTGGAGTTTTTATCTTGAGTTGCCAATTGTTCCAAATTGCCTTCTCTTTATTATTTGATGGCATATCCTCTTGGAACCAATCTTTGATCGCGAGAGTTTCCTGAATATTTTGCTTGATGATGGTCCAGATTTGCTCCAGATTCAGCTTCTGATCTTTGAAAACTTTACGGTTCCTTTCTTTCCAGATATTCCACATGACTATGCCTGGAATGATCTGCCAGAGGGTGTTGAGAATATTGCTCTGATATGGTTGCTGAGGCCATGATCGTAACATGCTGTTTATGTCTCCCTGGTTTCTGATCACTTTTTGACAGCGGAAGGATATTTTCTCCCAGGCTTTGCGACTGAGGGGGCAAAGGTGCATGAGATGAGCTGCTGATTCCTCCTCTGAGTAGCAGTTAAGACAAATTGAGGGACCTACGAATTTCCTCTTCCTTAGATTGTCCCATGTGAGAGTTCGATTGTGAGATAACAACCAAAGGAAAGTGGATATTTTCGGCCATATGTGAGGTTGCCAAATTCGCTCCCATATCTGATCTTTAATGTAGCTGCCTTTTATAATTAGGTGGTATGCTTCCGTTGAGGTGAAAGTGCCTTTCTCTGCATATCCCCATCTTAGCGAATCTGGTCCTTCCTTCTTGATTATTGTCCTCTTTTTTAGCTCCTCTGCTAAGACTCTCTGAACCTGCTCTGTGCTGTGAGGTAAGATGTCTCGGGCCTCCTTCCATTCTTGGTGATCAGTTGTAATGTTAGCTGTCCAGAATTGATCGATCGTTTCCTGTTGTGTGAGGTTCTGATTAGGGATACCTTGGATAATGTTACTTATGCATGGTAACTGCTGCCATGAGTCTGTCCAGAAACGAGCTTCTCTTCCACTTTTAATTTCCCAGAAACAATGTTGTTGTATTAGGTCTTTGTTGGTTATCGCTGAATTCCAGATTTCTGATCCTTTGCTTATTTCTGTCATTCTTGCTCGTTCCTTTAGTGGTAGGTTATTGGCGTATTTCGCTGTCCAAATTTGTGCCCATTGTGCATCTGGAAAGGTTAGCCATTTCCACCAGATTTTGGCTCCCATTATTTTATTGCTGTGTTCCGGATCACGGAGGCCTATTCCTCCTCCCTTTTTTGGAAGACATGCCTTCTCCCATTTGACAAGTGCCCATTTCCTATGAGTATTAGAGCAGCCCCATAGGAAGTTTCTCTGTAATCTTTTGATTGCTTTGAGGACCCATTTCGGGGCAGCAAGAATGGAGAATAGGTATAGAGGCATTGATTGCATTACTGCTTTGATGAGGATAATTCTACTGGCTATATTTAAGGATCTGAGAGTCCAAAGAGATAGTTTGGCTTCTAGTTTTTCCAGGAGGGAGGTCCATGAAGTGTGCTTCCTGGCCAAGTCGAAGAGAGGCGCCCCTAGGTATTTTGAAGGTAATGAGGCTATAGAGAACCCGAGGATCCGAGCTATAGCTCTTTGGGTTGTGGGGTGCGTATTGAAGAAGAAAATCTGGGATTTGATCGAGTTAATAAGGGTACCTGAGGCTTTCGAGAAAAGAAGGAGCAGCGAGTTTAAGGTTCTGGCTTCTTGGACAGAGGGATAGCCAAAGAGCATGTTGTCATCAACAAATTGCTGGTGAGAAACAGTGGGGGCTTGGTGAAGGGTGATGCCTTTAAGATTATGGGTAAGAATAGCATTTTTAATGCATCTACCCAGTGCTTCTGCCATGATAATGAAAAGAAACGGGGAAAGGGGATCACCTTGTCTAATTCCTCTGGAGGTTTGGAAGGTTGAGGTTGGGATGCCATTTATCAGAATAGAGAAAAAAGCCGAGGAGATAAGACTTCTGACCCATCTTATCCAAGCATTATCAAAACCAAAAGCATGTAAAACTTTTTGCATGTATTCCCAACTTATACTGTCGAAAGCTTTTGAAAGGTCGATTTTGAGGAGCATACCTGATTTCCTTGATTGCTTGAGGGAGTGGATTATCTCATGGGTGAGGATTATTCCATCCAGAATTTGACGTCCTTCCACATACCCAGACTGTTCTGGAGATATAATGTGAGGGAGCACTGTCTTTAGCCGAAGTGCCACCACTTTGGAGATAATCTTGAATATAATATTACATAAGGCTATTGGTCTGTACTTTTCTGGCCTGTTAGACTCCTCCGATTTAGGAATTAATGCAATGAAGGTGGCATTTAGACCGGGATACATCCACCTCATGCTGCGGGATTCTTCTGCTACTTGCCAAACTTCCCATTTGATTAATTCCCAGAAGTAATGAAAGAAGTTTGAAGTAAATCCGTCTGGACCAGGAGCTTTACCTGCTTTGAGGGAGAAGGCTGCTGTTTCCACCTCCTGCATACTGATCGGCTTGAGGAGCAGGGAGTTCTGCTCTTCAGATATTAAATGAGGGATGTGCTGCGTGATCTCTTCTATGGCTGCAGTGCGGTTTATATTTGGCTCCTTACCCATTTCCTTGAAGTGTTGAGTAAATTCATGTTCAATATCTTCCTGGGTTTCCATTTTTTCCCCCTGCTCATTGATGATTTGCGATATATTATTCCTCATTCTTCTTTGGATCGTGGATTTATGGAAGAATTTGGTGTTTTTTTCTCCTTCTTTGAGCCATCTGATTCTGGATTTTTGACGCCATAGGATTTCCTCCTGTTCCTCTCGTGCTAAAAGTTTACTTTCCAGTTCTTGCTCTTTTTGTGCCAGTTCTTCTGTACGCCCTTCTAAGATGATTTTTTGTTGTGTTTGTTTGATTCCTGCAATTATCCTCTCTTTCTCTTTGAGGATATTTCCAAACGTGTTCTGATTCCATCGTTTGATTTCCACCTTGAGCATCTTCAGTTTTTTTTGGAATCTCTCCATTTTTGAAGGCGCAGTTGGGTTGCTGGTTTTCCATGTCTTCTGGATGAATTCTTTGAAGTCCGGGTGAGAAAACCAGAAATTTTCGAATCGGAATGGTCTTTTGATGTTGTTACCTGGCCGATTCCAATGCAGTTCTATGGGCCAATGGTCTGAACCAGAGAAAGGTATAATGTGCGCTGTGAATTCTCCTCCGAGATGAACGGCATTATCAGAAACCAGAAATCTGTCCAACCTGGACGCGATTTGAAGAGCTGCGCTCCTCTTGTTTGTCCAAGTGAAAATGCCGTTAGCTGTGAGGATGTCAATTAGCCAGTTATTACGGACGAAGTCTTTCAGTATGGTGCCATCCCTGTTGATTCTGCTTCTGCCTCCTTTTTTTTCCTCTGATGAGGCTATCATATTGAAGTCGCCTCCCAAGATCCAGAGGGGAAGCCGCCTGCTATTATTAAGCTGAGAAATAGCTTCTAGAATTGCTGCTTTTTGAGGACTTTCTTGTGGAAAGTAAACATTAGTTAAGTGACCATGAATGTTAGTGCCCAGAATATGAAACTCTGCCTGTATGAAATTTTTATTTGCATTCATATTTTCTAACTGGATTTTTCCTGCATCCCAAAGGATTGCCAATCCTCCAGAGGCTCCTTGTGCATCTACCGTGGTGACTTGTCCGCCTGGCCATGCCTTGGCTGCTATTCTTTCCAAGATCATTGAATTGCATTTGGTCTCCTGTAAAAACAATATGGTTGGTTTTTCTTCCATAATCAGATTTTTTAGAAGTTTTCCTTTCTTGGGGCAGTTCAACCCTCTGATATTCCAAGAGATTAACTTCATTGGGAAGTTTTGGGGTTGGAATTGAAATATTTGGTGAGTTTGGCATATCTGCCTGACTCAACCAAAACTTCACCTATCTTTATCGTTCTTTCTAAGGTCGTCTTGCGTCCTCTCTTCTTGCTGTCTTTGTAAATGAATTTACCATCCCATTGACTACCTGTTTGAATACCAAGTGAGTATTTCTTTTGAGCTTTTTTCAGTATTTCTACTAGGTTATCCACTTGTGTTTCATGGATTTTGTCAAAATTTCCTGTCTTGCATGCCAGCTCTAACCCCAGGAGATCCAATTCCCCCACATCTATTGTTTCACTATCATCTTCCATAAACTGTGCTTCTTGAACTGTGCCTTCAGCTTGCTTCCCCTTATCATGGGCGTGGGATGGATTATCTATCTCCATCTCCGGGTTGGACCAGGTTTCTGAAGCCACTTGTTCTTTTCTGCCTTCTTGGGAATTTATAGTCTCTTCTGGCTGCTTAAGTTTGCCAGTTTTTGAATTAGGTTCGGGTTTGTCCTGTTGTTCTTCATGCGATAAGGCTGCGAAACTGTTGCTTGTTGATGGCTTTGTCTTCTCGGTCTTCTCTTTTTTTTCTTTTGTATTAGCAGGAGTTTTTCTGTGTCCACGTTTTCTATTATTTACTTTGGTGAACCCATCTTGATGTTGTGGTTCTTGATTGCTTGGGACATCCGGCTTGATGATATTCAGCGGACAGTCTCTGTAGAGATGTCCCAGAGTATGACATCTTCTGCAACGGAATGGGACATGCTCATAGTCTAGAACCTGGATCCAGTCTCGGTCTTCATGGAACAGGCGTATTTTATCTGGGAGAGGCTGTTTCAGGTCCATGTAGACACAGATTCTGGCATAAGAGGCATAGGTGGTATGTCGCGCTGCCTTTGTTTCTTCTGCGACTTTAACAAAATCGCCTAACTTAGATCCAAGGGCTTTTAAAGAATCTTCTCCCCAATATTCCCATGGGAGCGAGTACAGGCGGATCCATACTGGAGCGTAGCTTAGATCCTCAGTATCTGGGTTAAACCTAGCCTTCCATTCTCTAAGGAAGAGCCCTGCTGAGTTGAAGAAGTAAGGCCCTCCTTCAAAGACTCTGTTCCTGTCCTCAAGGCAGTTGAAAATGGCAGTAAAAAAACCTTTTGGACCTATTAAAAGGGTGATTTCCCCTTTGGGTCTCCATGTTCTGTTTAACCAGTTCCTTAATGCTCTCTCTGTGGGCCAAAGACCCATAAATTTGCATATAATGGCATGATCTTGCATGAACTGAATGCGGGCATTTATACTATGACCAGGTAATTCAACTTCCGGCATGTGCGCGGCAACAGGTTTGCAGGTCAAAGATCTTACCGTATTGTTCGCTTTGCTATTATTAGCCGCTGTGTCTTCCTCTGCTACGTTTCGGACTGCTTCTTCATCATTGGTGGCCTCCGGTCCTTCATGGTGCCCACCGCCGTGCGGCACATCGTTGCCCTCCCCCCTCGGGGAGTCCATTGGGTCGAAACTCCCAGACACCGTCCAGTCAGAAAGCTGCCACTGTCAGGATATGGCACCAGAGAACAGGGCAGCCTGCAGCCGCAGGTCTGAGAAACCCTAATCGACAAACTTCGCCATTGTCGTCAAGCTCATTTTTAGGCTAACTATCCATTTGGAATACCGTATTAGTTGTATGTTACATGAGAGTCGATTCAAGGTTAACTTAACCACTTATATATGTCTGCATTGATCATTTTTTTGCACGAATAATTTTTTTAAAACTATACATGTTTAATTGCACAAACCCTCATATTAATCAACCCCTAAAGCATATAAATACATGATCAAATGATCAACATATCTTATCACCATTCATGATTCCTTGTGCTTCCATCTATTTAAGCCATTGAAGGTGAGGACTAAAAAAAAAGAACCAACCTATGACTTCATAACAAGATGAATTAACTCCCTTGCTTGCTAACCTTTAACCCACACATAATTAGCTCCTAGTACAACATAGACCCACCAAATTTTGGTTCACTTGACTGAGCACAAAATTTCAGTCCAACTTGTCCAATGTCATAACTCATGCCATCACACATTAAAACCAACTCCCATTGCACATGACAACTCAACTCTCATTGCATATTGCAATTCAACTCCCATCACATGACATAGAACAATAATCTACACACACATGGATTGAATAATAAAAATAAATTCCCCTCAACCACAAGCCTTAGTTCCAAGGCATGGCCATGCCATGTGCAATTGAGCACGAAAATTGCATCATGCATCTCAAACTATGATATCACACAACTCTGAGGTGTGACCTCCCTCTGCAATAGTTGTATGATATCTCCCTACAATAAGGTGTTGGATTCACAATTATACTAAGAGGTGGGGTGAATATAATATAATGAAAAATTTAAACATTTGAACATCATAAAATATCAATCTCATAAAATTGAAAATTAACATCAAATATATGTGGAAACCCTTATGGGAGAAAAGCATAGAACGTCTTTAAATGATGTATAGTAGGTGCCAACCAACTTTTACATGAATTTATGGGTTCAAAAGGTTGATTTTTGTAGCATCAGGAGGTACTTTAGTGTGCCGAGGAGCTCTCAAATCGACAAAATAAATTATAAATATGAAAAAAAATCAAATTTTCATAATGATTTATGTAGGCTTCGTGAAGTCTAATTCAAGCCCAGCATTAAAGGTGACCTTTGGTTAAAATGGCACCCATTTGAGCACTATAAATTCACAAATAATAAATACAATGCAACCATCCAAACTAAAAACAACAACTCATCTGAAACAGTTACATGTGGGAACAAGAAGGAATGACAACTTGACCAAAAATTTGACTAAAATCTTATCTTTAAAGGATTTTCTACTAGTTATTACCTTACCAAAATCTGACCATAGAGGATTTACCATAGGACGCTGAGTTTCTCATAAACCCTAGTCACAAGTATAAAGTTTGAAAGTTGACTAAATTCTACCAGTTTGACTACGTTGACCAATGTTGAATTTTTCTATTTTTCAAGAGTTTGAACAACTAATACAATTTGGAATTCTTCACTAATTTTTATTGATATTAGGGCCTGATTATTGGAATAAATTTCTAGACAATATTTACTCTAAATTATTCTAACGATTCAATTCTGCTGAGAAGATTTTTTTTCCCAAAGCTTGCGTTTTCGGTAAATTTGTGTCTCTTGTGTTTGGTTGTCTCTTTATCATTGTATTGTTATCCTTATTCTATTGCTAATATTTTATATGTATTATTTCTTAATGATTCATGTGATGTAATTATAAATAACTAGAGGTAATTTATAATATTAGAAGATAGTATTTTAATAGAAAAATTGACATGATATTAGAGCCAGGTGAAAGACTAGTCATCAAAGTGACTCTAAGAAGCTTCCTCTAATCAACAATATTGATTTCATTAACGATAGTCAATAGTGATTATATATTTCAAGATTTTCATAAATAATACAGAATGAAGAAGGCAAGCTTCAATAAAATGTGGAAAAAGACATTTAGAACTAGTGGGAGCCAAGGCCAAAAGAAAGAGAAATTTTGTCCCTTAAAAAGAATGCCAAGGAAATTGAAAATAATAAAAAGTTTTATGTTCTAATTTGAGGTCTAAGTTTCAAACAAGGTGAGGAGTTTTCTTTGATATGTGAAGTTTAAAAAATAATTCTTACTCTTCCTTATGGTCCGAGTTTGTGATGTAACTAGTTAAGATTATGTGGACGCCATATGGAGTGAAGGTCAAAAGTATAGAATACATATTTATTTTAGAACATTGTTATGGTTCATGGGCATGAAGAAAAACTCGTGAGAAGAAATTGTAGGATATAGGTTTGATTTTAATTCAAGGTTTGAGCTATGAGTAATTTTTGAGATTTGATTCAAGGCTAGTGAGGATTTATGGTTTTATTTAATCCTCTTTCATGTTTTAAACCAAATATCATGAGATTTAAATTTTGTGGATTTTTTTTTATTGTAATGGCTCTCATTTGATCGCAACAACCTATGTTTTGGACATAACTCCAAGATGGTAGGTATGTCAATAGAATTTATTTGATTACACAAAGGGATACATACGTTGAAGTTTGTTGAGCTCAGAGGAAAGACTAAGTGAATTTTATCATGTCCACATAACAGTGGCCAAAGCATCTCTTATGGAGCACAAAGGTGAACTAAAATAATGTTGGATAGGAATAACACCTAACCTATCCATAGTTTTTTTGGAAGAGTATTTTTACTAAGGTTTTTTCGTAAAGAAAAACCATATTTGGATAGTGTTGATCAATGAAGGGAGTTACAATGTTATATCTAAGCAAAAAACTCTTACATAGAAGAACCATTTTTTTGCAGGAGTGTTTTGGTTCTAAACTCAAATGAAGGTCGTGTAATTAGGTTGTGAACAAAGTTTGGATTAAAATAGATCCCATGGTTATAATTACTAAAATTCTATGACGAAATGCATTTGTTCTATACTATGCTCCAAACTAGCGATGATGATAAAGTGTGATTGTGGTATGCTATAGTGATGTGATGGTGTGAACGTGTTCCAAATTAGTGTCGATTCAAGATGTGATGTGAAATCCGATGCATAAAGTGATTTTCCTCATGTCAAAAGAATGGTTGACTTAGAGAAATGACAATTGTTGCATTAAAAATAATAGTATATGACTCTAATGAAATGTTCAATGAGTCCAACTAATGATGAGTAAGGATGTTTTGAAGAACATACAATGGGATGCCCCTTCATACTAAAGGTGCACAAACTTCAAAATATGGTAGGTGTATTTTTTCCTCATCAAAATAGGTTTTACGGAGAAAGTTTTTCATGATTGTATCTTTATTTTTAATTTCTCTTATATGCACAAATTTTCCATATAATATCATTTAGATTTTTCGCAAGGCTTCTATTTTTCATCCAAAAATTTTAAATGCATGATCAATTCAGCTTTATGGAGAATAAGTGATGGGTTACAATAAGAGTGTGTAAGGATATGTATAAGAACAAATGAAATATGATAAAAAGTGACAGCATTATGTATATCCATGTGATATGAAGCGATTTAGTGAGGGAAAAAATTGAACGTGGTCAAAACAAGCATCATTAATATATAAGAAAATTTCAAATCTAGTCAGCAGGGTTCATTTATAGACACACACATATAGTGCAAACTGATCAAATAACTAACAAAACTGTAATATTTTATCAATTTATTGAATGTGGATAATTTGAATAGAAATAATCGAATAGTACAAGGAATACAAGTTCTATAAATGGGAATAATAGACACCCTAGAGCAGATAATGGGTTGAGCTAACCAATGATAAAAAGGAATTGATCCTTGTTAAAATTATTGCAGGCAATGGACAACCTATTGTAAAACCTAGAGTTTTAAGGATAATACCTTAGTACAAGACTTGGAATATTGAATGTCAGTGGAAGATATAGGGAATGAAGAAACCCTAACCCTTTAAAAGTCTCACATGAAATAATGTTAATTGATGTTAAAGATGAGATTTCGGATGCAACTCAAGAAGGAAGCAGGGATCAAGAGGCAGTTAACAATTCCATAAAAAGGGTTTGTAGGAACATTGTTCATATTATATCTCATATAAGGAGTAATAATGGTAGAAAAGACTTTCGTATGTGATAGAAGGAGTTAATAACTGGCCTATGCAAGGAATAGTATAAACATTTATTTTTGTGACAAAGGTAGAAAACAAGATCACCACAAGGAATACATTAAGAAGAATGGTTTTCTCTGGCTTCTTGATGAACTAAAAATCGATATTGATGGACACAATATCTGAAATTAAACACCTCAAGTTAATATACATATATGATAAAGTGCTACGTATGATGTTTATGAAAGTGATTATTTGCATAAACAAATGATGATATCAATTCATTTGAGACATGATGTAGAATGGAGCAATTGTGATTAAGTATATATTCATAATTAAAGGAATAATGAGGAAGAAAAAAATTAATTTGGAGGAGTCATAAATGTTTTTTACGAGGAAAATATAAAAACATCACTTTTGAAGCCAGAAGGACATGGTTAAGTTGACCAAAAGTGAATGTTCTAGGGCAACTATAATATTATGTAGATGTTCTCGTTAGAGGCAAGAAGGAGTTGGATGTGTGGACGAAAGGATATAGTTGAAATTGATCTTTAAATACTAGAAGGACTTGGGTTGGTCACAAAGGAATCCACTAAAACCAAGCCTTGTGATTAGAGTCCCTTTTTGCTTCCTTCTTTTTATATAGAGCCCATTTTTGGTGCTATTTGTGTCCATTTACAAAAAAAATGGTGCAGAACTTGATGCAACCTTTGCACCAAGTTTTTCACCAAGTATTACACTATGTTTAGTAGTAGATATTGCAATAGGTTTTGTATGAGGTTATATGTCAAGTTTTGTACCATCCTTTGCACTAGGTTTTATGCCATCTGTTGCACTAGGTTTTGTTCTAGGTTTTGCATCAAGTTTGGCACTTCATTTTCTATTATCTACATTTTCATCCTTTATTTCATCCACTTTTTGTGGCTACACTTTTATCAAATTTTGCATCCTCTTTTGAATCCTTTCTAAAATCATATTTTTCATCCATTTTTCCATCCTTTTTAACATTCCCTATGTGTGAAGTTTTGTGTTGATGTTTGTGCCTAGTTTTGCACATATTTTTATTGCATCCTCTTTTCCATCTTGTTTTGCATCCATATTTACATCCCCTTTTGAATTTATTGTTGTCCATTATTTCACTTCATTTTGTTGTGCCATAATTTGTGCCTAGTTTGGAACCTCCCTTTTCACCCACTTTTTCTTCTAATTTTTCATCCACGCTTGCATTCTCATTTGGTTTTAGGTTTTCATCAAATTTTACATCTAGTTTTGAATCCCTTTACGTATCTAGTTTTGCGTTAGGATTGGCATCAGGTTTTGTGTCTCATTTTGCATCTACTTCTGTATCAACTTATGTTGCATCCACTTTTGCATCCAACATTGCATATAACTTTTCATCCAGTTTTTCACCCATGTTTACGTCAAATTTTACATCCCTTTTTGCATCTTCATTTGCATTTATTCTCTCTTTTTTTTTCACATCTATCGTTACATGAACCTTTTCTTCTATCACAATTGTGCAATGTTCTACACTTACTATTGTACCCACATTTTCTTCGAATTTTTCATCCATGTCTGCATCCTCTTTTTCATCCAATATTTACATCAAATATTTCATCTTTGTTGGAATCCTTGTCTGTGTCAAGTTTATTAATTGGATTTTTCTTCTCCTTTTGTATCTACTTTTGCATCTACTTCCATTGCATCCATTTTTTGCAATGCATATTGTCTCACCTAACTCATCGATGTTTGCATACACTTTTACATCCCTTTTTGCATCTTGTATTGCATCCAAGTTTGAATTATTTTTTTTGTTGTTACATCATCTTTTCTTGTGCCACAATTTGTGCCATATATTACGCTTACCATTGCAACCCACATTTTCATCTAGTTTTTCATCCACATTTTCATCCTCTTTTGTGTCCAAGTTTGCATAAAATATTGTGTATAATTTTTCATCCCCTGTGGCATCCACTTTTTCATCGAGTCTTGCATCTCATTTTGCATCTACTTTTGTATCCACTTTTATTCCATGCAGTTTTTCATCTCATTTTGTGTCCACTATTGCACCCATGTTTATGTCGATGTTTACATCACATTTTGCATCTTAATTTTCATCGAAGTTTTCTTGGTTTTACATCCAAGTTTGTGTCATTTTTGTGTTCATTGTTGATCCACATTTGTTCCACCGTAATTCATGTGAAGTTTCACACCTTCTATTGCACCCATTTTTTCTTCCACTTTTGCATCCGTGTTTGCATCCAATTTTGTCCCCAACTTTGCATTATCTATTGCATCAACTTTTGTGTTCTCTTTCCCATACCTTTTCCAACACTCATCACATTTTATGCATCGAAGATATTTCTTATAACATTGAAAATTATGAAAAACTAATGACAATATCAATAGTCATGATGATGATGATAATGAAGATGGTGATCATGAAATGAATTGTGATTATGATGATAATTACAATGATGATAGAGATAATGGTGGTTACAATGAGAATGAGGATGATGATGACAATGATTATGATGATGGTGATGCTAATGACCTTGGATGATATTCCAAATTTTTTAGTGTTTTCATTATCATAATCATAATCATTATCATAGGCATCATCATCCAATTCATCATCATTTGATAACCATTATAATATAGGTCATCATCAACAATAATAACGGCACGAATTATGATGATGTCTATGAGGAAGATGACAAAAATGATGGTTGGAATTACCTTAATGATAGTGACGAGGAAGATGAAAATGATAATTTTGATGATAATGGTGGTGATGATGATGATCATCAATCATCTCTCAAAAATAGAGTAAGTATTCTCTTAGATATATCATATGTGTCTTAAAAAAACCTTTTCTAACACTCATTGGTGAGCCCTGGTATTGCAACAAGAGTGTTGCAACTCCCAAGGGATCCTCAACTCTATTTATCAACTCGAGGTTCATACAAACTTTGAGGTGACATTGCTATACACACAAAAAATGGGATTCTATTCATGCCACCGTCAACTAGGACATTTGAACAATAGCGCTCCAAGACCATTCCTCCTACTGAATTAGAATGGAAACTAGCTAATGAAGGTGCAATTTAGAATCTACATCTAACCATGAAAATTAAATTGCTATTTACTTCAACTTGCAAATGCTATTGAATCAATTCATGAAAAGATAAGGGATACACTACTTGCAGAACATAAACTACATTCTCCTGCAATCAACCATCTAGCTACCATATCTACTTGCAGATAAGAAGCTAACCTACCAACTTATAACTCAAGGTTTTATGTATCATCTATCTAGCTCTCACTTTCATTTGAATCAATGTTCTATTTGTGCCAAATTTGTGATAAAGAAACTAATGGTATTATATTTTGCAGTGAAGGAAATGGAAGGTTTGGAGTGGAGTAGTGTTATTTTAATCAATCCTAATTGACCGAGACCGTAACATTTAATTGTCAACCCAGGGTAGGTCTTGCTACTTCAATGGATTTCACACTGTTTGTGCTGGTACACTACAACCAAGAATGAAAAATAGAAATAAATCAATTTTAGAAATCAAATCATTCATTTAGAAATTAAAACACTCCACAAAATTGAAATCACACTTCACAATTACCATAGTAAAGGCATGCCACACAATTAAATAATGTCTACACCAGATGGTGACTATCATTTGGTTTAATCAAAGTAGTGTAACACCATAATATAATTTGGAAAATAAGCGGATGTATTTCACAATTTGTACAACAACAACATAAAATCATATAACAATAAAAGAAACAATAATGTACACTACTTCTACAGTTGCAGTCCCTGCTAAAGAGCAACACCTTTCCTCCTTAGTAGGGGAAAATGAATAACATGAGATTAATTAATGAATCAAATGAAAAGTAGTAAAAACATTACCGTAGTGATTTTAATATTAAAAATAATTCAGAGTTACGAGATCATAGTGACATTGCTTTTCTATATGTGGTCCTTGTACTTAGGAAATCAAGTTTCTTTTATTATTATTACATGCCCAAAATCAGGAATAGATCAGTCATGAGAATCCCATGATTCTCATGCTAATAAAAAAAATAGTTACAACCTTTTTCTAAATACAAACAATTCTTAGATACATTGGTTAATATTGCAATCACTTGGGTCTGTTGCTTCTAAAATAAACAATTCCTAACACTCAAAAACTGCTATGTGGAATAGTACACACAAATTGGCAGCTTAGGTGGAACAACATCATGTGAGTGAATAGTGGTTCGAGATATAATGGAAATAATTAGTGACAACACTGTTGGTGTAGCAACCGCCCTCTCTATCATCATGTAGCATAACAACAACTTGTAACAACATTTATTGTGTAACAACATATAGGGTGTAATAGCAAATTGCTCTACCATACTCTGAAATTGATCAGCGCTGCCTATTTACTCCATAACCTTGTTCCCACGAGCAACACCTGAAAAAGAAAAGATATTCCAAAATACTCCAATGCTCACCCCGATTAGCCACAAAAAGGAATATGGTATTGTATTATTCAACAAAACATGGCAAAATAACATGATAGTGGAACAAGTTGTATAAATGAGAAAAACAACGATTAATCATCTAATGTTTCATGGGCCTGAAGGAAAAGAAGATCAAAACAAGGGAAAGAAGGCAAAAAAAATAGGTAAAAGGTCACACCCAACGGCTCCCCCCAGCTGAGGAAACTACATGTCCCCATGCATTACCTCAGCTTCTCCTGCTATACCCTTGATGCAAGTCTATAAAATTGTAAGCAGCAGCAGTGTCTTCACCAGGAGCTTTGTACCCTTGATTGTCCATCAAATTTCATGGCCATGATTCTTCTTCATAATCACATAGGTGGTAGTTTGACTGATATTCTTCTACTGGTAACCAAATTAAAGGAAATTTAAATCTGAGCTCGATCCAGAATGCCCCCAATGTCTACATGACTTGAGCATACTCGGGCACCCATGTTACAGTAGCCACAAAATTTTTGTATTCAAAAGGATCCCCTTCTTGTAACTCAGTACTGTAGGATTTTTTTCATTTAAGGCATCCTGCTAGTGCTCGACTTCTCATCTTTGCATGCAAATTGAGGAAAATCCTCACAATCCTCTTCCTGTAGATGACTGGTCGTTCCCTAATCTCTAGCGTGCTAAGGAACAACTTAAACTCATGTCTGAGTTCATAAACCATGTCTGGTTCTTCTCTGACCCATCACACTATCCATTCTTCATTAGTTTTGATTGATTTCATGGAAAGATGCCATTCAATTTGGTTTCTCATAAATGAAAGAAAAGCCCGCAACCACAAATCTCGCATATAAGAGAATACACTTGCTACCATTTTTTTCCTAACATACTCACATATGATGTTGTGCAAAAATAGCTCGCAAAGCAAGCTCCATTCATCAAAATCGCAATTGCAAAAAACCTCAAGAAAAGTTCAGGTAGAAGAACCCAAATAAGAACTATTTTCAAAAACTGCTTTTAACTTAAATAACTAATACTGTTCCCAAAGGAACACTGGATATGATGGGGATGGCAACCTCCATGCTAGTAGGTTCAAGGCAATATCATAAAGATCTATCTTATCATTCATCAAATCTGAGACCTACTGCTTTAACAGATGTAGTTGTTCGTCCTATTTCTTCATGGCTTCTTTATACCTCCATGCTTCCCATTCTCTCTCCCATTATTCCTTTAACCACTTTTCCCTGAGGGAATCCATCATCCTTTTATGTGCTTTGAGTGAGATCACCCTCTCTTGTAGAGAGAGTGCTTGTTGCTTCCATTTTTGTAGTTCTTGTAGCAACATATTTTCAAAACACCATCGTTCGTTAGGACCGAGTGTTCTCCCACATGCACTAACAATCGAGGGTGTAACAGCCTCCCGATGGTGAATCTACTATATTTCAGCTACTAGTTCTTGTGTAATAGCAACATCATCAATGGATTTTTGTGTAATAGTTTCATTCTCTCCATGATCAGCTTCAATTCCCACTGTTGGTTCTTGTGTAACAAAAGTGTCATCTACAGGTTTTTGTGTATCACTTTTCCTGTACTAGGCTTTTGTCTCCACTACTGGTTCTTGTGTAATAGTAGTGTCAATCACAATCTCATGGATATTAGCTTATTCTTCCTCCCCTTGGCTAACTTCTATCTCCACTACTAGTTCTTGTGTAATAGTAAAGTCAACCAAGGGCTCCTGTGTATCCGCTACCATATTACTTTTTGTGGATTGTGCCATCTCAGTTATTGGTTCTTGTGTAACAACAACATCCTGAATGGGTTTTTGTGTACCAACCTCCTACTATTCGGTTTGTGTTTCCCTCGAGATTGTGTCTGTTGCACCGAATCTAAACCTGATTGTCACTAGCTTCTCAACACAGGCCGTGGACACAACACCTGAGACATATCCCTTCCTAGCCATGTCTATGGCCTCAACCAAAGATTCTAAGCTCGGGGCTCTTGCCTCTACCTTCCCCTCTACTATTTGTTACCTTAGATATCTATTCTCCTTTTCTGAATTTCCAATTTTTAACAACAAAACTTGAGTTTCGCTCTTAGCTGGTCAGAAAGGTTCCTTTGAATGAGCCTACTCCTTGTCATTATGCTCTATTGCGTCCTCGTTCTTATTGGACATGCATGGGGACTGTGGGTGCCCACTAACCCTTATTATCTTCTTTAGCCACTTATCACCAATTGGTTTGTTTACTAGCCTCTTACCAACCATTACTTTCAAAGGCTAGGCTTTCTTCTTTGTCATCATTGGAGCTTCCTTAGATGTCCCAATTTGTTTCCTGCTGGTAGTTCTGGCCTTATTCCTGATGAATTCCTACCAACTCCTACTCTGGCAGCTTAGGGCATCCAATACAATGAGCTTGACATGGCCATCATTGGTGACACATGTTTCTAGATGCACAACTATTTTTATGGCAACAACCATATGCTTGATGTTTCTCAACAAGAACTAGGCATGACTTATTAGTTGTTGATGCCAAAGGTGGCTTAACAACGGAAAGTGGTAATTGAGCATGATTTTTTCCCTTCCCTCATAGGTGAGGTACTTGATGACATAAAGGGAAACATCACCCCATGGTTGGGCAAGTGGAAACTTGTCAATCCCCCTCCCCCTCCCTTTCTTCACCAGTTGTTCCTCCTCTTGGTGGAAATCCTCCTTCAAGGAGGAGTCGTTAACGTTCCGGTTAAAGCCCTTTTTCCCCCCAGTAGTAATTTTGTCACTCAAGAAATCACAACTTCAGTAGCCTCTAGCTTTAATTCCCCAACCTATGTCTAATTTCTCTCTAAATTCTTTGTGAATTCCATAGCAACTCCCCCATTTGATCCATCCATCCTAAGGAAGAACTCAAACCAGCTTGCATCCTTAAAAATCTGTCATGCTTCAGGGAAATTCTCCAAAGCCTATATTAACCTTGTCTCATGCCGAATTTCTTCTCCAGCCATCGCTACACAAATTCAATGTTGTTCTCCTTCCTCTTCCCCTCCTTTAGAAGTTTCGAAGCAATCGACACACTACTTGGTTGTTTCAGCCTGCAACTATTCTTTTCCACTTCTCTGAGCACTCTGAATGGGGATGAGATGCTCCAGCAAGGGTAAATGGTAGGGTGGCACAAGTGAGAATTTAAAAATAAGATTTGCAATCATGGTTTGTACTACGCAGTAATGTTACCTTATTAATACTAGGTTATGGGAGGTCTAGTCGAAGCTACAATCCCTTTTTTGGTATGATCATTCATTAAGTGACAATGATTACCAGATGACCATGCTTTAATCACTGTTTTTTAAATATTCACAGGTCATGCAAAGGTCATGTTGCAATTTAATAACCCCCCCAACCCCCCATGGCTTAAATGTGATAGCCAACCTCAGCTGTCAAAAGGGATATCGTGTTAAATTTCCATAATTACTTAATAAAATGGATAACGATATTACCTTTGTATGATGTACCTGGATGACATGACAGAAATTGCTAGTGGTGATGCATGCGAACTTAACTCTGGTGAACATGGAAACTATTTTCTGATCAATGATGATGCTTTCTATCTATTGCAACAAATAACTTACTTGAATTATCTCTAGAAGTTGTTGGTTGTTACAGATGTAACAACCAAGACGACTATTATGTAGTATTAATTTTTACAAAATATATAACAAAGAAAAATGTTGTGTAACAACATTATTGTAAAGTATGCTTGAAATAACAAATGTTGTTAGAGAGTGTGTAATAGCTGCCACAAAGTGGTTTTCAACTACTACATAAATTGTCTGTCTGTGCCCGAAAAAGGTTTCCATAGCCAGATTATTTTATTATGTTGTTTTTTTTTAAGGTGTAACAACCACCAACAATGGTTGATTTTCAGCTTTTACACTTACCGAAAAATTAGAATTTTGGATGCACAATGGGGGTTTCCCCTATTCCTGTAATCTGAATATTCGAAGTTGTTACAATGTTGACAAATGAATCCCTTAAAGAAGGTTTATGATTTAACCGAAGACAGTGCCCCATTTCAAGCAATGGTGTCCTCACACTGTAGGTGGTAACTAAATTTAGAGTCCAATTGTCAAAGACTGCATATAACTCATAAGGACCTAGCCATCTAGTTTAGAGCTTACTGTTCATGTCTTTGAATCTTGAGTCATATAAGAGAGCCCAATCTCCTTTCTCAAGCTTCTTCTTCTCGATCAATCTATCATTCCAGTTAGCTCACTGCTACTGGATAATATCTGTTTGTTGGATAGTAGCTAGTTGTTTCTCCTCCAATTCATTGAGTTGGCTCAATCTTTGCTTTTGAGGTGTAGCCACATCCAAATTGACCTATAATGTTGTTCTCAGTGTCTTGATTTCAAAATAAATAGGGGTTTTTCCCGTACACAAGTTCATATAGTGATAATCCCTTGGTATTCCTCCATGTAGTCCTATATGCTCACAACACTTCTGGAAGTTTGTCGATCCAATTCTCTCGATGACTGGCCATGGTCTTGGTAAGGATCCCCTCAATGACTTTGTTAGTGCTTCCCACTTCGCCATTTTCTTGTGGATGATAAGGTGTTGTGATTCTATGATGGATTTTATATTTTTCAACTAACTTCTGGATCAGATGGGATGTAAACTAGGGCCCTCCATTTGTCTCTATCTCCCTAGGTATACCAAATTAGGCAAATATGCCTTCAAACAGAATGTCTAAAACAACCTGCTCTGTGGATTTGGTTAGTTCCTTTGCCTCAACCCATTTTGTGACATAGTTAGTGTAGACCAAGATGTAATATTTATGTCTAGATGAAGGATTAATTGGTCCCACAAAATCTAGGCCCATTTCTCATAATATTCTAAGATGAGTTGGCATTCTAATGGCATCTCATCTAATTGCAGTGGTTTGACCATACTTTGGAAACTATCACATCCTTTCACAAATTTCTTGGTATCCTGAAATATTGTTGGTAACTAATACCCTACCAAAAGGACATTGTACTCAACCCGCTTGTCTACAAACTGCCCTCCATAAGGTTGATTGTGAGAGGCCTTAAGGATGTCAAATATATCTTCTTCTAGAACACAACGTCTAATCTGGAAATGTGGTCCAGTGTGATAGAAATTACCATCTATCCAGGTGTAGGTAGTGCTTTGTTGTATGATCTTTCTTTTGTCCTTGGAGGAAAAATATTGTGGAAACTTCCTTACAGTAAGATAATCGATTATATCTGCATACCAAGGTGAGTAAGTAGAAATAGAAAAGAGATATTCATGAGGGAAGGAATGCTTGGTAGGAATGCAATTGTCATCAATAGTTAACCTAGAGAGGAAATCAATTACCACATTATCTTTTATAGGTTTATCGATAATTATGATATCAAATTCTTGTAACAACAATAACCATGTGTAATTCTACCATTGGTAATTGGATTATTCACTAAGAAATGAATGGAAGAGTGGTCGGTGTGTACAAATACTTGATACCCAGTGATGCAATGTTGAAATTTATTGATGGTGTGCATGACTGATAAGAATTCATTCTTGGTCACTGTGTAGTTGAGCTCAATTGGACTTAGATTTTTGCTAATGTAGTAAATAGCATAAGGTTTCACATCCTCTGATTGGCCAAAAACAACACCTACAACAATATCAAATGCATTTGTATCTATTTGAAACTACAGTTCCCAATTAGGTCCTCATAAAATAGGAGTTGCTGATACACATCATTTTAGCTTCAAAAAGGCATACTCAAACTTTCTTGTGCACAAAAACTTGACATCCTTCATCAGAAAAGAAAATAATGGCAACGTAATTTTTAAATTTTTTTCTATAAATCTCCTATAATACCCTACATGCCCCAAGAAACTATGTAGCTCCTTTTGTGTCTTGAGGGTTGGAAATTTCAAAATTACCTCTATTTTTGCAGGGTCTAACTTGATCTTGTTAGCAAAAATGTAGTTTCCTAGCACGATCCCTTCAGTCATCATCATGTGACATTTTTCAGTACTCAAAGCAACATTAATCTTTAGATAATGTTCCAACACATTTTCCTGATTAGCTAATGTTGTTTCAAAGGAATCTCCATAAGGTGTAAAATTGACCATGAAGATTTCAAGGCAGTCATTCAAAAAATTAGAAAAAATTCCCATTATTTCCCTCTAAAAGGTTGTTGGCACATCGCAGAGTCCAAAAGGGAGTACTATGTATGCAAAAGTTCCCCATGGGAAAGTAAAGGTTGTTTTATCTTGATCTCCAGGGCAATCTGTATTTGGTTGTAGCCAGTAAACCCGTCTAGAAATGAAAAGAATTTTTTCTGGAAAGGGTGTCAAGCACTTGATCTATAAATGGTAAAGGAAAATGGTCCTTTTGAGCGGTCTTATTGAGTTCTCTATAATCCACATAGACTCTCCACTTTCCATTCTTCTTAGGAACGATGACAAGTGGAGACACCCATGGACTATCAAATATTGTATAAATAAAATTAGCACTAAGGAGTTTCATAATTCTTCCTTCACCACCTCCATCAGTGCAGGGTTAATGCGGTGCTGTGGTTGTATGACTGGTTTTCATCCATCCTTCAAATAAATACAGTGAGTGGACAGGCTAGGTTGGATCACTTTCATATCCATATAATCCCATGCAAATGCCTTTTTTTAATTTTTTAACAGTTGTAATAGCAGTTGGTTTTGCTCAGCAATCAGGTTGGGGTTACTGTTCAAAAAAATTTCTGGTTCTATTTCACTTGGACTGTTGTCAGTATTCAGAGTGGTTCTCATTCATTTAAAATTTATATCTTCTACCTCCTCTTCCTCATTCAAATTTTTAATGAAATCAACATAAAAGCGAGTTACTAATGAAAACATTGATGATGTCATCTTTTGTTTCATATTTGAAGTACTGGGCTTTTCCCGGAGTGAGGAGTGATTGGGAAATATCTAATTCGGGCTCAAACGCATCCCACCAAGGGTTATATAAATCCACATTTTTTTTTTGGGGTAAATATTAATATTCTTTTTAGCCTAGTAATTCAAGATCACCATAGGTCCAAATCTACAACGTATAAATGCATATGCAATGTCTAGCCAAGGTCTCCCTAAGATCAAAGGATGTCCCCCAAGTTAGATTTGGGTTGTAAGATAAGAAAGTCAATTAGATACCTCTAGGAAACTATTTTAATTACTATGTCCTTTAACAACCCCTCTGATTTAACACAGGATCTGTCTGCTAAGTCAAGTACAATAGGAGTATGTCTAAGCGTTTGTAGCCCTAGCATGGTAAAGAGATCCTTTTTCATCACATTAATGGTAGCACCAAAATCGATCAATGTGTTAGTTATGGGTTGATCATTAATGTATACATTAACCATAAGGTTTCTTTGATCACTATACTTAGTTAGAAGAGGCCGAGAAGACATTAATTCAGATAATTCCCCATGACATGTATGGTAGCAGGGTCTTTAGGCTTCCCCCTAGGTTTTTTGATGCACAAGTATCGTACTATTTTAGTATAAATAGCTACTTCTTTAAGGACTTGCAGCAAAGGAATTCGTACATGCAAATTTTGTAACTCCCTAAAAAAATAATATTCGTGTTATGTGGCCATTCGAAGCTCAGTCAATCTCTAAGGATACGGAGGATTGTGAGTTATAGCAGTCGAGTCAACTATTATAGGTGTATCAACCTTTGCCGATTTGGTTGTTCCAGGAGTAACAATCTTTTAAGGGTTGGCTATTACATGTAACAATTTTCTCTGTATCGGCTGTAATAGGTGCAACAATCGCCTCAAAGCCTATAGTATCTCCTTTGGAAGGTTCACATTCCTCCTCAATAATGATAGGGGACTGATTTGGTTTAATTACCTTACTTGATTGCCATTGAATTTCAATAAGCCCCATGGGGGTAATAATGCAGGTCTAGAAGGTAGTCGGAGCCTCTATGCCTTGAGCTTCTTTATTTTTCGGGTTTGAGTTAGGTTACACAAGTAGTTTGGGTCGCACAGGTGGTGTAGGAGAAGGAGTTTGGAAAGGAGGTAATTGTAGCTATTTTTGCATTGGTAATCTTAGTAAAGTTGTGTTCTGGTCATTTCCTCTCCAGTTCTAATTCCAAGGGTATGGTTGAGATGGAGGATATTGGATAGAGGGAGATGGAGACCATTGGTTCCAGGGTGAAGGAAATTGTGCTGAAGAAGGAGCGGGATATTGCCACAGATATTGTTGAGTATTATATGCATTTTTCCATGAATTAAAAGAGGAAACTTCTTGACACATACCTAGAGGTGATGGCTTCCATGGCCTCCTTGGTCTGATGAAATAAGAGGATTGCACCTCCTCGCTCGACTCTCTGAGTACTACCTTCTATCTAGGAAGCTCCAGACATTAACCTGTTGAATGTTCTAGCTCACAAATATCTCGCAAGATGATGTTGTTCAATTCACATTCCTTCAAGGGATATTTCTTCTAACAATTTAGATAGAACATAGCTAGAGGTATATCAACTTATACTTTTATCTTCCTGAACTACACTATCGTTATCTAGGCAGATAGAGTACTGAGGATGTCAACCTTGAAATTTTTTAACAAATTCTTGATATCTACTTTTCTTACTCCTCCTCCTACAGATATTTCTATTCAGATAGAGGCATCTCAAATTGTGCTTCTCCACTTAGACGATCCTCTAGAGAATCTTAGATAGATATTTACGATATCAGCAAATGGTTCTTGTGATATTTCCCCTTTCCCCTGTAGGTTCAGGGTGTCAAGGCATTCATCCCTCATTCCTTTGGGAAATATGGTCTTTAAGATCTAATGGTCTAAATCATTATGTTTAGACCTCTGCAGATTATAATGGAACTTCTCTACATAGTCTTCTAGGCTCTTATCCTCCTTCTGTGTCATTCTGAATACTTCCTCCCTTATGTCCTTGGTTCTACAATAATCTTGATACTTTGATAAGAATGTCTCCTTCATATCGCTCCATGTTCGAATATAAGTAGTGCCCGATCCCATGAAACATCTCAAGGCTTCCCCTTTCAAAGTAGCAGGAAATAATTTTAGTTTATGAGCATCTTAGATATAGTCATAACTCTTGCAATAACAGGGTGTGTGGGTATTCCACAATCATCCCTTGGAAGGATGGTAAGGATGATAGAGGAATATTTTTCATTTGAGCTTTCCCTCTAATATCCCCAATTGGGAACTCAAAGGTGGTAGCCGTAGCATCTTTTAATGTTGTTTTCATTGTTTTCCCCCATGGCTAATCCTTTTAACACTTGCTATAATAGACATTATTCAAACTACACTTATGATAGTCTTGCAAGTGTAATTGATGGCTCAATTGACTCTAGGGATGCCTATTTCATCATGCTACCTGAATCTGGATATTGATAAACTAATATGTGCTCTCCAATCTCAAGTGTTTGATGTCCTCCTCAATTTCCCCCTATCCCTGAGTCCTAAAGTTCATTAGCTTTTGCCTATTGTTCTTTAATTAGATGCTTACTGGGAGTGTGGGTGCTAGCTTTAGAATGATATGGCCTCGTGATAGAGGAATTATAGGTTTCTACCCTTGTTATGGGAGTGATATCATTTTGTGGCAATATTTTCCTTAGAATCCTTTGAGAGCTTCATTTTTATTTTTCTATCTTAGAGATTAGTTCCTGGATAAATGTTTTCCTTCAAAAATCTACACTCTTCCTTTCCTTTTTACGACTCGTTTTTCTTGTGACTAACTAGAGTGGGGGTATTTTTGGTATTTCCATAGTTCCTTCAGTTACACACATGGACCCTACGTGTATTGATTCACAATCTATGTATCTCAGTCTTTGACAGTGGTGAGCCCACCCAGGTATGTTAACGCGATTTGCAAGTTCTTACTCTCGTATTACTACCTAGAAACTGAAGAGCTGAAGACATACTAAATAGAACACCAGAATGCCACACCCTAAGTTCCATAGTGATCATAATGGTGAGCCTACCTAGGTATGTTAGAGTCATGCACAGGTTCTTACCCCTCATCTTACCGCCCAACGATTATGGACTAGGAACACTCTATCATAAAAGAAACAACTTGGCTGACTATATCATGAACTCTCATCCCCAACAACGACGCCAAAAAGTAGTGTTCTTTTAATCAATCCTAATTGATTGAGGCTGCAACATTTAATTGTCAACCCAAGGTAGGCCTTGCTATTTCAATGGAGTTCACACTGTTTGTGCCAATACACTATAGCCAAGAATGAAAACTACAAAGAACAGTAAAAGATGTCATTAAATCAATTGAAAAATCAAATCTGTCATGCGGAAAGAGTTATTTTTGTGGACAAAGCTAACCTCCCTAGGAGTTTAGGACTCTCTCGTGACAAACAAACCAAACAAGAGCAATCCTTCTCTAAACATACATTATTCTATGAGAGATCAAGTGTTTTCCGATCTTACCTTAGGTCCAACGCTTGTTGTAGCAGTCCAGCCTTGCTGATCCGATGAGCTCCTCCTTCACTTTCAGACCTGCATATACTAACAAAGCAAACGCTTACATAGCATCTGAATATTTCATAAAACAAAGCATATTTATCATATTGACCAAGGAGTACATGAAATAATTCATTAAAAAATCATTGAGAAGAATGGACTTATTTGTATTAAGGAAACAAAAAGGAACCATTACAACCTGAGCCTTGGTGTTGTGCAAGCTCCTCCCAGGGTCCAGCAAGAGATTTCCTCTACTTTGACAAGCTCACCCACTCCCAATATGGCAAAAAGGAAGGATAGTGATCTCTCCTCACAAGTCAACAATGGAAGTCCTAATTCCAGCAGCATTTACCCTTTAGAATGTTCAGCTTTCAACCTCCCCTCCTTTGGGCCAAGGCCTGTATTTATAGTATTCTAGAGGAAGTTATTCAGTTCCAACATCAATGGGATACTCCCTCTTTTGGATGGGGTAGCTCCTCTCTTGATGGGATAAGTTCCTCCATCATAGGGATGCATGAACCATCTGGAGGCGCTCAATACACGTCAAACACTCTTCTAGAAGGCTCTAGAAGTGACCACAAGTAACTTTTTAGAGATGAAACTCACGCCTTTTGACCTTTACAGGGGTACGCACCCAACCTTTAGCTTACAGAGCGTACAAGTATGCAGGTACAGTGTGTTTGGAGTGCGTACACGCAGGCAAGGTAGAGAGAACCTGCGTACCCAGAGATAAACATGTTTTTAAGTGACTTTCTCTCTTTTTGAAGTTTGACATGAAGAGCAGAGGTATGAGCTTGACAAGGAGGATAATATGACTATTGATGGAGCCATATTAACTGCAGATAGTCATGGTGACAAATTTCAGTGTAACAGATTGCCCCCTAAAGTACGAAGCCTGTAATAGATAAGGGTGTTAAATCATATAGGAAGGGTGAAGTACTTTATCATTTCGGGGATCATC